>WJFA01000055.1:0-91886 GCA_009870155.1 Pseudobourletiella spinata | reverse complement strand
CGAAATGTAAAGTACTCGGTGGGAGGATCATGCACTGCGAGGAATTCGAAAATTGAGCACCTTGGTGCACAAACCCTTCCGGATTGCTATGAAATTACCCTAAGCTTCTATCTATCCTAATCTATCAATTCAGGCATGAATTAGTGCCTCCGAGGTTTCCTCAGATCATCACACGGTGAGTAGTGAGACAATAAGTACGACGTACTACTTTGCCGTATGACCCAAACGGTAGGTAAGGTTACACATGTTTTTCCTCTTATAATGCCAGCACCTCAACCTAGATCAACGATTCTAGTAGCAGCCGGATATGGATTGGTTTAGTGCCCAACATTTTTAAATTTCCTGACGTAGATATAGGATATGGGTAAAATCACTGGAAACTATTGAGAATTAAAAATTTACCGTAAAGGGGAACCATTAATGTTTTTAACTACTAAAGACATTTAACGCTGGAAAATTCCAAGTAGCGCGAGCGCGATTGAAACCGTTGCACCGTCAAGTCATATCTCATATTCACTATGAGAAGGATCACTGGGAATTAGCAGAAGCCAAGTATTTCTACTGAATGAACCTGTCTTCCTAACGGTCATCGTGTGCATCAGGCCATCTTAAATATCCGTTAAAGAGAAAATAAAGGTCTTCTTTGTTTTACTTGGGAATGTGACCTTGCTCCAAGTGTTTTACCTTATTTGTGCAGAAGTGGTTCTATAGAAATGTGTTTCTTGTACAATATTTGAAATCATAGTCCAATTTATTTTACTGTAGATATTTGTAACGTATCTATAAGTCTTGTGTCATAAATAATGGTCAACTTCTGTAAACAGGCAATGCCCCCGGTGGAAAAACCATTCCTTACGGTGCCACATCAGCAGAGCTCATCCAGACTATGAGAAAAAGAAACGGGAATGGGAAACTCCCCCTAAAACTACACGAATCTTGTGTATAGGCTATACCTGAATTAAAATTCTTCCAAAGTGATGACTTAAAGCATTGAACATGCAACACCATCCTCACAGACTTTCATGTCCTTGAATGATTTAAACCTCGAAGCTTCAACCATAGTCGTGGTCCTGACTGTGCATGGGTTGGCTGGCCAGGCAAATATGAAAAAAATCCTTCTGACGTGTGCACAACAGCACCCCGAGAGCAAGCGCTAATCGTCAGCAGCTTACCTACGACTGGACTTAAACTTGAAAACTTATTGGTACAACTGTAGCCGGAAATGGGTGGTGAAGAAAGAGGAGATCATAAAACGCGATAATTTATTGAGATTGATGACGGCTTAGAGTTTTACTTACGCGCATTTTTCAACCAGTAAAAATAAACTCACTCGTAAAAACACAAATTTTCTGAAGGGGATTCGGGTTCATTTCTATGATGAGAGAATAGATATATACCTCTCGGCAGCATGAAGAGTCATGGGGGAAGCACATGAGAAATCTACGACTGGAACAAACTAAAATTATATTAAAAGCTTCAAATTTCTCAAAGCCTTTCAAATATCCTCGTTATTAACGGCAGTTCTGCGTAGCTCTCACAATCGACTGGACAAAAAGTTAGCACATGTCACACGGGTCACCGTCGTCCAGAACACTCTTAACAAACTTAAAACATAACTAATGACTCTGATGGTGTCTTAATATCGGGACTCTGAACTGACTGTCTGTCCTTTTTGCGTCTTCATCGTGCTCTTGTCGCCTCCAGGTCTGAAATGGATCAATAAACGTTTCAGACATGGTGCAGGATCCCACTCCTTAAAGCAAGCTACGGTAATAGGAATTTTGTAGCATATAGCTTTGAAAGCAGTGATAATATGAGTGTTGCAGGAAAGCGTGTGATTACCCGACGCGTTTTCGCAACGGGAGGCGTTTTAGACTCAAAATAAATTCTCCCATGACGATTGTCGTGCACTGAATTGTCAGTAGGATTGTCAGTGTTGCTCTCTGGCTTGCCTTCAACCCTTGTCAGCTAAAAAGGTGAAAAGCTTGCTTCATTAACTTTTGTGCATGGTATGTACATACAGTGCATTTGGTGCTCTGTTAAATGTGCAGCTTGAATATTTTTACGTCCTAGGCTATTCTTACAGGAATTTCTTTCCATCCATTCCGACCCTGAACGAATAGCTGATCCGTATCGTACACAAATGCAATAGTGCCGGGGGGAATGTCGAATTCCGATAGTTCCTGTAAATATCGAGATCATAGTATAAGTGTTGCTACAATTTTCCTCCCATAAAGAGATACTATAGGTTAGAAAATATTATGCTAGAACTACACTTCTGGAGGGTTTCACCCAATCTAAAAGCAACAAATTTGAAGAGTAAAGTAGATATTCGAGAAATATTTAACGTAGAAATTAATAATGACATAAGAAAAGAAGAATGGTGCACCTCAGCATACAGATCCTTTAAGGTCTCCACCACCATAGCGCCATTAACGATCTCAGGGCCTGATCCAGGTCGTCCTGAAAATAGTAATCATAACAGGCGTTGATGCTACGTGTTCAAGTTATTGCTACTCCTTTAAGTAGGACAGATTATTAATAAAGGACAATGACCTGGAGGACCCGGTGGTCCAGGCGGTCCTGGTTGCCCAGGCTCTCCACTGAACGACAGTCCTGGGGTGCCAGGTTCCCCTTTGGGCCCAGGATCGCCCTTAACTGGTATCGGTACCCGTTTAGCTTCATCCCTCAGCTTCTTTGCACAAGATCCACACTGGCCGCCCACTCCAGGCGGTCCGGGTAGTCCTGGTGGTCCTATAAAAACATTACAAATTATTTTAGCTGTCTAAAAACTAATACGATGAGTTATGGGGTAACGTGACTTTCTATCGCGACATCATACACATAGTACGTCACAAATTCACGAGAACACGCTTCGTTGCAGTTAATGCTACAAGAACATCTTATTAGCTATTGTGCATTAAATCCCCTTTCGTTCTTCTATTCCCAACGGTCCAAAGGAGTTTTTCACAAAAATAAAATAGACAGTTTACCTCTGGGTCCTTGTGGGCCTCGAAGTAATTCAAGGTCGGGTATCTCAGCCGGCTCGCCCTTCCTTCCTTTTTCCCCTTGAATGCTCAGACCCGGCGTTCCCTAATAATGCAATAAAAGTAAAAATATGAATACATGATCACGAAAGGCAGAAAAGTTTGGCCATAAACAAAGGGCAAACATTCGGACAAAAAGTGGCTCACCGGTATCCCAGCCTGTCCACGCTCACCACGCTCCCCTGGCTGTCCCTTCCGGCCCCGTCGCCCACGATCGCCTTTTTCACCCTACGACACATTAATATTGAGGTGTTGGCAAGCCGTAAAACTCTTGGAGGATGAGGAAATAGCTCTCATATTACTATCATTGTTATTGGCTCATATTACTGACAACCATAATTATTAGGGTGGGAGAGTAAGTCATATGAAAAATGACTTTAGGAGGGAGGATCAGTAACTCACCCCTACATTACACTCTGTCGGTTTCCATAACTTTCATCTTTTCCCATTATTTTCAAGTATAAGCGGGTGTATCAGCAAGTCTAGACTGGTATTTGTGCTCCATTTATTGCTTATTGCAAAACTGATTTGGCTTTGCACTATGCTAATGGTAAATAGTACTGTGACTGTGAGATCCTTTCATTATCAGCGAGCAGAAACGCGTCGAGATCCGCAAGCTCTGTGGTCTGGACTCTGTCAATGTGAACAAGGACCTACCAAATGTTATGATAGGTTTGAGGCTTCCATTACATTTTAGAGTAATGGTCCTTGGGCTTGTCCAATGAACCGTCAAAAGGTTTATAGTGCGCGGGCTCACAACGAACGAAAATGATGGGCTTGGCCATCTGCTTGACAATACGAACATGATGCGGAGAAAAAATTTTCACTTCAACAAGACAACTTTGGGGGAGTTTAGAGCTGGTAGAATTTCGTAAATAGCCCTGCAATGTCTTGGCTCATTAAATATGACGACGTAGTACAAAGAGCACCGGTCCAAATACTGTACCTTGACGAGGGTGTACTGTCCGTTTTTTATGACGAAACCCGCCGCCTCTCCACGTTCTCCTTTCGCCCCGCGTTTCCCAGGAGGACCCTACGGAAGCCGTCGGTATGAAACATTTTTACAGACCATCAGTTCAAATATTTCCCATATACTTTTGAATGTCATGTCCGTACCGGAGGGCCTGGATTTCCAGCGTCTCCTTTGAAACTGTCCGCTGAGAATGTCTGGGAGCCAAACGGCCCCGACCGCACAGATATATGGGACGCCCCCGGAAGTCCTGGTGGTCCCGGCTCTCCTGCATCCCCCTTCTGTCCCCTCGGGCCCATTCGCCCTTCGGGTCCTGCAGTTATTTTCCTTCATTGAACTTAAGGTGGAAATTATAAACCCCAAGGAATCCAAAGGAAACATGCATACAATCAGTGTGGAGAAGTGCCTAAATTACCTGGAGGTCCTACAGGTCCATCCGCTCCTCGTTCTCCCTTCGGGCCTTGGAAGGCAAAGTCAAATTCACCCGTCTGTCCGATGCCCTACAAACAAATTGAGTTCCATTAGACATGTAAAGTGACTTCCCCCCACAATTAATGATAATTTCCTTCCGATTATGCTACTCTAATGAGATCAATATTTCGAGTAACAACAGCAATAATTAATGTCCTCTTTCTCCCACATTGCTGGAGGTTGCCAACCTGGAACAGACTGTAAATTACGCTTACTTGCAAGAAGTAGGGTAGCCTGTCAAATATTTCCTCGTAATCACAGGTACAATTCGATCGTGTAATTTTGTTCGTTTCCCCATCCTCCTCCTGGAAAATCAAGAAAGATTAACGATCTCAACCAATCCCCTTGCGACTAGCTAGTAGGTGAGTGTAATTAGCCTGCGCACGCTCGAAGCTTACAAATGTATTGTGGTAAAACTCAGGACATTTTATCAAAATCTGACCACCGACGGGCAGTCGCGTCGCGCCTATGCCTATACACGATCCTGCAAATTGTATGATAAATTGTATTTGCTCTCTCGCTCAGTAAACTCATACATGTTTGCTGACAATATCTCATTCCCCCACTGACTTCAGCCACTCCGCGTCGTCCGCACCATCCCAGCCTGTGCGTGTGTGCCCGTCTACATGCTAATGAAAGGATCATGGCTCCTTCCATGCATTAAAAAACACGCCAAAGACTTTCCCGGCCTTGCTCGTTACTTTACGCGCCCAGTCGTCGTCGTCGGCTCGTACTCCTTTTGCCAGTTTGAAACAAATGAGCGAGTAATTGACTCCCATCATCATCAGTCTACACAGTGTAACTCCAGCTGTACCCGCATGTGTGCGTTGAGTGAGAGGATGAGAGTTTCTGGAAACAAGCAATATCGCAATGTCTGACTACTTGGAGCTTGTCAAACTAGATGACCCGTGGGCCAATAATAATATATTACACTCACTCTCTGGAGTTATTTAAAGATATGTATTATCAAAATTTGTCTCTGCGGATTGAGTCATACCCCCGCAGAATTCATCGTTTATCCTTTAACGCCTATTGCCTATACATGAATGAAAGGAGGAGAAACTCCTCATATGCAGAGCTGTCTCTCACTCTAATTCATTCGGAAGGCCTTGCATGAACTCTAAATGAGGCGTGTAAAAACTAGTTGTATGAGACTCCTTCACCACGTCCTGTTCACCCCACGTCAAATATTTTTCACGGATAATCATTCAACGTCGCGCACACTTGTCAATTCGGCATAGAACTGGTAACTTCACCAGCCAGTGTCAGCGGCTTTTCAAAACTTTTCCTCCGAACAACAACAACACCGTACATCCCTCAAAATCGCCCATCAGTCCAGATAAAATACCGTCTTCTCCTTATTTCCGAATCAAATCTATGCCTTATAGATAGTCACCAATACCTTGCTGCTCAGTCCCACACCACTACACAATGGGTTCCTCAATGCCAGAGTCAGTACAAAAGCAAATGTGGGCCAGAATAAACGTCTTTGACGCGAGTTGAATAGCACGGGCTGCTGTAAACTTCCCATGTTTATTTTCCCACTGAAATCACCCGAATCACACAACAACAGTCGCAGTGTTTTATTCTCCTGTGCAACGAAAAGTTACACAATGACTTCCACGTGTCAACGGAATTCCGCGGAGTACGTCAGGCGGTTAGGACTGCATTGCACGATTGCACACCAGCACTAATATGACTTCACCGGCGTCTCCCTCCGCTGCGCCTTAACTCCTTGGCACTGGGAAACTGCGGCTCCTGGCCCGACTCAATTCTGAAAATTTAAACTGTTCCGCTCTCAAATTCAGCAGTATTGTGTAAATACATGCTTTTTTAATTTAAAACGAAAGAAGAAGATGATTTCAAGGAATGAATGCAATTAACAATAACACAGTCGGAGGACAACAACGTACACGTCGATATCCTGCTGAGGTACGACGCGGAGGGAGAACGCGGCAGCTGTGTGTTGCTCCTCTCTGCTCCTCGCCTGACCGTTATCGTCAGTGCGTTGATTCCAGCATGGAGTCTGACAGCAAACTAAACTGGCTCTGCGAACATCCAAGATGAAGTGAAAGTTGTAAGGAGCTCAGCAGAAGAAGAATGGGAAGCGCTTGGCGGTCCCTCCGGTTTGCGTTGTCAAAGCTCAGCTGGAACGTGTTTGGAGGTTAAAACTGGTGGACGTAGATCATGAATCCTGTTTGCTAACAAGACAACTTAAATATCTCACTAACAGAAATTTCATAATGAGTATCGCCCATCATCGGTACCGTCTGAGGAATTCCTTATGAACTTGTTCTTATTAGTGAGGAATACGTTAAATTTTGTTAGAAGCGCTTCAGTTCCTTCCGTCAGCGATAATACCGCCGTCGAGGGCCTTGACAGAGATCAACGTGCGTACTGAACCATGCTTCAGTTCACCAGATCCTAATTCCCATGGGTACCAACTATTTATAAAATACGGAGTCGGATATACGACCATGGTTCCCCCAGTTTCTTCATTCCCCTCAGATTTTCGAGCACGCACTCGAGATGAGGTCATTGATGCTCATGAGCTTTAGTATTCCTGTCCTCATGTCGTGAAATTTGATATGAACGCATCTCCACCTGATGAGATGAGCCGGATTCTTTTGAGCTTGCCGACGACCTCAGCCTCCGCAGGCTCACCTGGAGGCTAATGATATGAAGCCTGCGAATCAGTATGGTCAAGGTTAAGCTAACGATGTGAACAAATATATAAATTTTTAGTCGGTCGTGACATCATGACTATAAAGTTTATGTAGTTGGGCATGGCTATCCGGGCCGATTTGTAAAATCTAATAAAACTTCCAATGATTTTCGCTACTCTGCATAATGCAATGACAGGAGAAGAGGAGCTTCGGCGAAAGAAAGTGAGGAGGGCTAAGACAAGGTGGAATCACATATGGAATATATTTGAAGCAAGAGGTGATTGTACTATCCAAAAGTGATGTTGAAGGGTGAGCGGTAAGCTGAGAGCCATCCTAAATGGAATCACGAAGTTGATCGTCCGAGCTACGCATAAAGTAGCTTCTCCAAATGAGAATATATTTTAATGCACATGTCAATACGCGCACTCGTAAAACACGACAGAAGCCCAGACTTCTGTTTTTCCCAAGACTTTAGGCATGACGACGTTGAAAAATGCTGCGACTGAGGTGTAGCTTCTTACTTGTCATAACACGGGGAGAAATGCTGACTCTCTTTTGAAGATCCTGGCGTAATCGTTTTTTATTCAATCCAGATTGAAGAATAATAGTTGGTTCGCATGGAGAGGTTCTCAATGGAATAAGGATCAACAGACGCCTTCCACTTCATCTCCTGTCTAGACTCTCATGACTCTGACTTACGAAGCCTATTTATATGGTTTTGCACTGCAGTAAGTTCCTTAAGGATGGTTCACATTGTCTATATGGCTCTGTCTTTCGAGGTAAACGCAAAAAACGACGTTTGAGGGGAAGGGTGTTGGAGATCTGCAATGTAAACAAGTGCTCGATTCAGGGAGGTTTCCCTAGCTCATTAACTCCCACTGCAAACTTGTTATCATATTTACGGCACACAGACGAAATTCCTTCCCCCTCCCCATCGCCGCCTACACAAAGCTTTGTGGAGGACCGAAGCATTGTCGTTCCATAAAGCGTGAGTATGCATGGGAGCAATTTGCAAAATTAACGAGATTCGACAGGAAGGAAATCCGACATGTGGGTCGGGTGGCAGACTCGGCATACATCGTTTTAGTTGATACAACCGTCTTCATTGGCAGGAGTAAACGTAACACGAGACAACTAATCATGTTACGGCAATGTCTATTTGTGTCTCTTTTCCTTCCAAACCTTCATTCACTTTACTTTCATCAAGATTTCAGTCCATATAAATGTACATGACCGCGGTGTCAGTATTATCTCCATGTAAAAGGCACAGTTGAGCATGTTCCTCCACATTCCGTTCGTAGGAATCCTTGACATTTTAGAAACTAAAATTATAATGGCATAGAAGCTACAACATTTTATCATCGCGGTTCGTTGAGCCATTTCGCCTGGTTAAAATCTGTTCCCGCGTTTGCCTTTTCAAATACTTGAGTAACACATGTGTTGAATGACTTCAGCAGCATTTTCATATAGCACTAACTCCTTCGTCGCCAAAAGTTGCCCATCAGTGGCGGCCAGTAGGAAGCTGGTAAGGCTCAAATTTCTAATCAAGCCCGCCATTACTCCGTAGGCGTCACACAGCATCCTCCTGCTCATTTCTGTGACAAGCTGTAATCGTAGATTTATTAATAGTGTATTCTGTTGAGAGTAAAAAACTAATCATTTAAATCTGACTCTTATTTATTGATCATTTAAATACTTCAGTGACAGTTAGGACGCCGAGGCTATTCCGGTTAAGCCGGGGCAGCGATTCAGGAAATCGAGGAGGCTAAAGCTATAGAAACCCATATGAGTGTGTGAGTGACGATTCAACGATTGAGTGGAGGCGTTTGGAGCTGCTGCGTCAACGGATATATTTGAACGTGTATACGATGCAAGTCCCTTACTCTGACCGACAACAGGGATTTGTGCGTTAGTTCGGGTGATAAATAATGGACTGGGGAAGGGGGCTTGTGTGAGAGAGCGCGCTTTTAAATTGTGAATTAAGAGAGTATTATGGAGAGTGCAAATGGCCCACTCACGTTCTCTGCCCATCCACAGAAACACACCAACTGAATACGAAATACGATCGGGATTTTTTCCCATATAGTTCGAAACGCTGACGTGAACAAGATTATATACGTGGCTTACCACCAATCCATAAAATATCCATATGGAACACACGGGGGAGAAGGACAAGTACGTAGGGATGGGTGCTACTCTATGTGTTCTAATGATGTGTTCGGATGCTCCTACTTCTCTCTTTCCCCGGCTCGTTTTCGCTCATCTTGTTGTGTGAGATTGTTATTCTTTGATTGCGTGAGATAGAGTCATAAGAATTTTACGAGAAGATGCTAGGACGCAGACAAAGTGGAGTGTTCGGGGACGTATTTCTCCTTCTCCTTCATTACTGAATGAATGAATGAATGAATGTGGACGGCTCCCGCTGGGTGAGATCAGAGGGAGAGGGGCCTGGAGAGCGAAAGTAATGCGTGATGCGTATATGAACGTTGTACATGTACTACAGAGTACCCAGGATTTGAAATACGTTTTCATAATAATAAAGGCAAAATTTAACTACCGCTGCCACCGTCACTACCATCAGTGGTAACTTAGAAGCGTGTACATAAGAAGAGTGTTAGCTCTAGGCCAGGAGACTCTGTGTGCAATAAAATTGGAAATTTATTGCAGCGCGTCGAGATAAAGAGCGTACAAGCACAGGCCATACTATTACGGCATTGGTGGGTACAAGCGTCTGACTGAATCGCCGTTCCTTGTTTCAAATGTCTCAATTTCCGTCCCTCATCAACACAAATTTCTGAACTTGACACTTTCAGATTTTATTATGTGTATGTATAAGTAAGTACAGTATATTTTGCTCTACAATCCCGCTTTTAGTATGCTCATCAGACACTGTTTATCTGTTATAAATATACAAATTACTGGAACAATGTGGAAACAATATCCAAGTGGAATTGCACTCCGTCGTTTCTGTTCGTGGAGCAATAAAAAGCGGAAGAAGATACAGAAGCTCTCTGGTTTTTCCACTCCCCTGGGTTTGGCCTTGTTATTATATGGGTACATGTTGTCACGAATCGCGTCAGTGCAGCCTGCATTTTTATATACCGCAAATCATCACCTGCCCCAGTTTTATAGTCAGCGACACACCAAGATTTTCGCTGAATTCAACCTAATTACTGAAAATCATACAGAGTGGAGATGACTTTGTGGTGGAAGGAGCATGGGGTAGAATGTGTATTAACGATGCAATGGTAGAATATGTTGCGCTCATAATGCAGATTATATTCAAAAATAGGTAGTTAACACTTATGCAGGCACTGCGCAAAGCTATTTTGAAGGAATTTAATGCGCTATAACAGTCTCTGCGCGAAGATTACACATTCTTTTAGCTCAAAATCCAATGGCGGAAATGGTGAAAAAGATAGTAGAGTTGAAAAATTGTAACATGATTTTCTACTGTATTTTCCTTGGCTTTCGGTCCGCGGAGCGTGTCGTTTCAACAAGGGGTGAATGGCCCCGTTGAATCACTGTTCCGGGGCGCCCCGATGTTCCGCACATGAGACCACATTATGAAGCTCATGATGGTCCAGAGTAGAGTTGGAGGGATGAGCCATGCTCTTCGAGTTTCCTTCCGGGTCGTTGAGAAACAAAACTTTTCCTATAGACATTATAGGCAGTCCTCAGTTGTGTGTTTATACGAGTGTGGTGTAGAAGTAGAAAAGTCCGGAATGTACGAACACTATGAAACAAGGAGTCTTTATGCTGTCGCAGTGTCACGGCTGTCTCTAGAAAGTTACGGACAAATGGTCAGACGCCGGTCATAGCTCATTTTTTGTGGTGTAAGCCAAACTTGTGGGCTAGGGTACCGTTCTGTGCCATAAAGACGGGATTTTCTTCCATCCTTTTACACTAAAATTAGCTGAATAATCAAGTCTCGGAAACTTCATGCTCACACAAAAGGCGATAAATGCTGCATTTATGTTTGTCGTGCGAGTCCTATTGCAGACGATAATGACTATTGTGCCCCTAATATAATTGAAACCAAAGCCAGGACGTAGGTAGAAGCAAGAGTTATCACCATCTTCTTCTCCACTGTACTGGCTTTAGGCAGACTTCAGACTTGAGAGTCATCTGAACATGGCATTATGCATGGTTGTAAAAACGGTCATCACCGCCTTCAGAGTAAAATTGTGCTTGCATAGGTGACTCTTATATGATGGAAGTTTGACGTATTATATGAAATAATTACAAATCTACGTAAAACGTAAGCAGGGATTTAATATTTTAACTTTAAAGAATAAAATATTATTAATTAGTTAAATTTTATTAGTTGACACGGCTACAGCCCTTACAAACTCAAATTAAAAATAAAGGAAGAGATTTCAGTACGTCTGATACCCATGTTAAAAACTGTGAGTGCCGCTCGTGTTTCACTTTAAGCAATCTAGATATAAAATATTTTTACGTAAATTAATTAGAAATGACAGGAATTTGTGGAACATTTTTGTAAAAAGTTTATAAACCCCTCAAATTCTGGAAGGGCTTACTACAGCTTTCTTGACTTTTATCCAAAATCTCATTTAATGCTCATTCATGCTATTTCTCCCAACTCTGACGATGACTTCGGACACACTCACGCCAAAATCATACATAGTGCCATCGCAAACTCTGTACTGTAAGTTTAACATTGCATTCTGAAACAATGTGAGACTGGGCACGAGATGGTGGAAGACGAGTTGCCAGATTAACGCCTTAGGTCATAAAAAAGTCATTAAAACCTCCGTAAATGCAAAGATACCAGAGCGCTGTATGAGGTCTTAAAAAATAATTCTAAGGGTGTGACTTGCTTTACGCTAAAAGTCATGCGCGTGCCTTTTTTACACCACCAAACCAAAAGTAGGCCTCCATGCATTCCCACTTAATTATGACCCTTCAGCGCATAGATGACGGTAAGAATTCGGCAGTCAGGTGTGTGACGGTGGTGAGATATCATGTACACGGATATGTGTACATGAGTCAGTTGGAAAAAATTATGCTGCAGCAACCCAAAATGTGAAGGTCAAGGTCATTGGGAATGGAATAATGAAATATATTATGCTGTATAATAATAGCTGTAGACGATCTGGGAAGGAGAGTGGAGAGACTCATCACTGGCGCAACCGTGCAGTATCTTAGCAGATGATTCGGACTCGGAGTAAATATAAACTCTACCTCAAAGACCGCAGAGCGTCATGCAGACGAACGTTAAGTACACATAAGCACTTACAGATGTGATATATATGCATAAACGAGAGCTTCTAATGAGCTACATAATCTCCCTTGCAACATCTAATCACAACAGAGGATTCAGCTTCAGCAGAAAAGTGGTGGCATAAATCATCCTGGTTATTAGGGTAGGCTCTCGGAAACTGGCTGTAAAAGCAGATACTCTTCGAATCTCTAAAGACTTTTTCTACAGAATTATACAAGTGATAGGAGCAAGCACCAATACAGTTGTACATGTGAGACTAGAGGGTTGAGTAACTTTTCTAAATCCTTTATAGTCCCGCGTCGCGCGGCCAGAATGTACTATTGGTATCAAAACTAACATGAGAAGTTTTATGTGAGATTTCACATGTTAACTTGTGTCAACTTTAGTCGTCACATACTGATACGCTAACATGTAGCATTATGAAGTATTGAGGATGCATATTATGAAAAAATCGGCATTTCGTGCCTCCATTGATTCCATGATTGAAGAAGCGTAAATAACTTGAAGTTCGGTCGACATCCAACAGTAATTTCACGAACGCGATCCTGCTCACATGCCATGATCAACAGTTGCCAATAACATTTACGCCTACTGAACATTAAGGCTGCACGGTCGGAAAAGTTACTTGGCAAATGAAGAAAAATAGTGGTTGTAATAAATTTCATAAAGACCGAAACTTGAAACATTCAAATACCATAATGATTGTAATATGCTGGCGGCTTTAGGAGCGCAAAGTTTGTTTTGGCTCAAAAGATCTGTGCTACCTCATGACTACGCGAACGAATGTGCTCGGTTTTTACGACCAAGAATATCGATCAGCTCCAGCTGAGAACTGTCGGCTTCGAATGGGAGGGAAAGTTCCAGAAACTTCGGTCGAGCGGACCACAACGCATATTTGGGGGTTCCAGCGAAATCTATTTTCGTCTCACTAACCGTAATTAGAGAGCCCCGTCCTGCTGGAGTCTGCGTTAAGAGTTGAGTTTTTTGCTACGAGCGCTGGAGTCAATAGTTTGCTTTGTCACAGCCAGGGTTACTTCCGATTGAGAACCAGAATAGAATTACTTCCGCTTCTTTGAGGTTACAACCGTCAACACATGCAGGTATCTTTTTAACGAAATTTAGCTACAATAGAATTATACACCATAAAGTCGATTTGAGTCTGCAAGTATGCATATGAAGGTCCTATATGTCGCATTCTACTGCATAAGCATATTTCCTGAGACAATTACAGGAAGAAAAAGAATGAAAATAAGGTAGACAATGAGTGGTTTAAAGTTACATTTCCTTTCAGGTGTGTGAAAAACTGTACGGGTGAATTATGAAAAGGAGCGAACTGTAATAAAATGAAGAAAGAAAAGAGCTACACTCGCAAGGAGAAATGGCTGTATTCCCTGCCTGTATTGTTGACAATTTCGGCAGTTGTCGGCTACTGTTTCATTCGGACGCAGTTGCTGCCAAAGGAATCGGTTGTTGTTAGCACACTAAGTGGACAACTGCGGGGATACGTAGACTTTTCAAGGGGAGGCAGAAAGTTCTATAGTTTTCGAGGGGTACCTTATGCTTCTCCACCAGTTGGAGACCTTCGATTTGAGGTTTGAATATCGTGTACTTACATTCAAGTTGTGTGGGCTATTTTTCTCAATTCGATGTTAAACTTTGGGAAATTCCACAGCCTCCAGTTCCATATCCTCGCTGGCAAGGGATCAGAGATGCAGCTTCATTCGGACCAAGGTGCTTACAAGTAGATGTGTTCTTAGAAATAGAAATTGGGAGTGAGAACTGCCTCTTCTTAAATGTGTACTCACCAAAGGTAACATGACTACGTGAAACAGTATTCCACCCAAGTAAATGCAGTATTGTAAGGAAACAATTCGCTTTGACAGCCTATGACCAAATTATCATTTTAGGTAAAACAAGACGGGAGTTTCCATGTGGAATCCACCACCTCCTCCGGTCTCTTACCAGTGATATTTTACATTCATGGCGGCAAGTTCCTATGTGGCAGTGGTCAGGACTACGCCCCACATTATTTTATGGATGAAGATGTTGTGGTTGTGACCATTAACTATCGATTAGCGTCCTTTGGTATATTGCAAATATTTGACACGTTTGGATTTATGAAATTTTGGGACAGAATGTACTTAATGTGCAACAATCCGCAGGCTTCCTCAACACTGGGGATGGCGTCATACGCGGCAATATGGGTCTCAAGGATCAAGTGATGGCTCTTAAGTGGGTACGGGATAACATTGTTAGCTTTCATGGTGATCCAAACAGGGTGACGATAGCGGGTCAGAGTGCAGGTGGTTCTAGTGTTCACTACCATATGATATCTCCCATGTCGAAAGGTATGCGATTTCTTTAGGTCTTTCAGAAGTTGTCTGTGTCAAAATGAGGATCAAATGTCATGGGTGGTTCTAAATAGGTTTATTTCACCGCGCTATTTCCATGAGCGGTACAGCTCTCGGTCACTGGACTATGACTAGAGACACTGCACGACAAGCTATTCGTCTGGGCGAACGTGTATTCTGCCCAACTAATTCAACCGTTGAGCTGGTGGCATGCCTCAAGTCTTTGGGTGCGGACACTTTAAACAAAAATCACAGGGAAAGCTTGGTAAGTTCCATGAATTCAGTTCACCTACTGGTCATCGGTTTTCTAAAGGCGGCTCACATTTCAAGTTGTCTCTCTCATATTCAATGAAGGACGTCATATTGCACGAGAGACTCGCTATGTTCACACCATCAGTGGAAGCCGTGAATGACTCCAACACATTTTTGGTAAGCAAGCCCAGGTACATACTCGAAGACGGAAAACTGGTGAACAGAGTTCCGTGGATAACTGGAGTGCTGTCAGAAGAAGGCTTGCTCTATGCTCTTGGTAAGGCGATTGCGGCTTGCAAAACTTGTACGAACTTGGTGTCGTTTATGCTATTAGCCTCATGTTACTACTGATAGGCATACTCCGTGATCCTTACGTAACTGAGAAACTGAACACAAACTGGACTCACTGGGCGCCAATCATGTTTGACTACGAGGATCTCCCGCTGTTCAAGCGGAACGAAGTGTCTCATAGAATCTGGAGACAATATCTAAATGGGAAAACAATGAGCAAGGAGAATTTGTACGACATTGTGGATATTTACTCCGACGCTTCATTCTATGCCCCACTTCATGAGGCTGCCCTGTTGCAAGCCAAGCATTCACCCGTGTACCTTTACGTGAATTCGTACAGAGGAAGTTTCGGAGTCTTTCAAATTTTTAGTTCCATGAGTCGCTACCTGCCGCTCGTCCTTGATGCTGCCATTCTCCTTGTCTACAAGTGGGTTATGAGTGATATATTTGGAGTCAAATTCCATCACTACGGTAAGCCAGGCACCAGATGTACATTGCAAATTTGTTTTTGCTTTAAATGAGTCAATTAGCATGACGTGTTCGTCTTTCGAAATTTCCTAAGGTACGTGCCATGCGGATGACATTGGAATTTTCTTCAGGATCGACTTCATCACTAACATCGAAGCGTACGATGATGACTATTACATCTCCAAGGCTCTGGTCCATCAGTGGGCACACTTTGCAGCTCATGGGTACATTGACATTTATGATAACCTAGCTCTCACTCCCAGTCCAGTATGGTCACGGGGGAGGGTAGTGCGTGCCCAATTGTGATTAAAACGACGTGTGAATCTATTATGTTATGCCTGCAGAACACCACTCCCATACTTGGGGAAACAATGGCCGCAGGTTGATCGCTCAAAGCCACTACGGTTCATCCGTATTGACAAAACGACGGAAATCGTGGAAGAGCCTTGGACGAAGCGGTTGAAACTGTGGAAATCCATCTCACCTCACACATTATAGCCACAACTTGGACAGCTGTCTGACCCGCTGCATTCAATTTCGCTTTTAATTAACTTTACAAAACATCAGAATATGTTAATCAATTATTTATCCTGCTGTTAGAACTTCACTTGCTTATGCTAGCTGATGTAGCAGGCTGTCATGTCATCATTCTTGAATCGTTTCTCTCCAGGTAGGCTGAAAGTAATCAAGGGTGTGTGCTGCTCGAATTTCATAGCCCAAATTCGGCGTCCCTGTAGGCTGTCATCCAACCTCCATTGAAATGTGAGTTTGAGGTATTCCATTTTTTTGTGCACTGAATATAAAAATATAGGTTTGAGCTATTCAACGAACAAGCGACTCCTTACTGTGGCTTACGGGAAATTGCAATAAGTTCCAACATGGTAAGCGTTTGCACTCTCGAGCTAAATGCACAATATACTCTAAAATGTGATATAATTGATCCAACATATACTACTTAACACAGAATCATCGCCTCCTGCGATTATCAGCATACTAGCAATACTCCAGTGCACAAGCGAGCCCGCAGATCTTCAATTTCTGAGTTGTTGATATTGGGTGTTGGATATTCATTGGTGTAGGGGTCGCACATCGGCAATAATTTGTTTTCAACATCCTTGCACTCCCGTCACCCGTCACATGTATGGGTAAATATCCCACGTAGTGAAACTCACCTCTCGTCAGTTTGGGTGGTTCTGGCGGTAGTTTTAACACTTGTAGCTGTCTCAGCAAAAGTTTCTTCCATATTGTCTTGGTCCAAACTCTTCGTCCAAATTATTCTGTCATTTTGGGAATTATGGCCATGTAATCATTGAATTGGGGAACCACTCCCTGAGTTAGTAATGAATGATCAAATGCTCCCTCAAAGGTGCACCATGTGATTTGCGTGCTCGAATTTGAATAAACCTTATAAGGCAAATTCCTGATCACGGCAAAACGTTTCATTCATTTCAAACCGGCTTTTTGTGATTAAATTAATAAGAACCTTGCGTTCGGTTCGGCTTCTCACGGGGATGTCATCTGATCCCTCTACATATGCAGACCTCAGGTTATGTGAAATAAAGCGTAGCAGAACTTATGGGAACATTTTACTAGGTTACCAGGACGATTGAAGGTATTAATCAAGAGTTCATCGAGATGGCAGCAGCAGCCGTAATCACTAGACGAAAAGGAAATTTTAGTAATAATCGAAAGTGCAAAAGTCGTTACCACTTTACCGCCACTTCATGACACATAAACTAAGGGAAGGGACGCTGCAGATTTTCTTATCTGCACCGATGCGATGGCTAATGCTAACGGAAGAAGATTGTGAAGGCAACGAGTGGTCCCATTCGGGTTGGACAACCGTTCATAATCTACATTTCGTCTTGAAGACGCTGCTGTTGTGGCCAATGTTGAACCTGTGCTGAGCCTACATTATTGTTACTTCCTCTGTGAGAGCTCACGGCATGACGGAGTACCGTTGAAAGCTATAGTAGCTGAACCACCCAGAGGGCTCATGTGCACGTGGAAATGCGTCTGTTCGCTCTTCTGAGCAGCGCTCTTGAAAGTGGGCCTCTAATGTACATTGTCACGGTTTGTAGGCTGACATTTGGCTCAAGTTTTTATGGACTCTGCATGGTAATTCACGGTAGTGAGAAGCTGCTGTGAGAGGCGTCCATGCTGATGATCTACCTGTGCAATCATTCACAATTTATCATGAGTCAAAAGCGTGGAAGATTTCCTGCTTAACATAGACTGTGTTGTATGTACATGTAGTTAAGGCTCTGACGCGCTGCAGTAAAAAGGGCCAAGAGTGGTTACTGTACTTGTTCCTCCTTAGCATATTTCCTTTCTGCATGGTTTACGGCGGGTGCGAATAACAGCGGAAGATACTTGGCTACAGTGTGTACTGGGGCTCGCACAGAATTTTAACCTCAATTCTTTGACAGTTCCCTTTGCGATGTCGTAGTGCAGGCTGCTGGTGTCCTTGATCATGTAGTTGTAGTTGTTAGTACAGAACTCGAGGGATAGTTTTAATTATTTTATGTCATCTACAAGACTTGTGAAATAACGTGATCCACTAAGAATTTTGGAGGTGTAATTCAACACTAATTAAGTGGATAATAGAGTAATTTATGTAAAACTCAAAAAGTAGAGTAAAATATTAAGGCAACAATGAAACTCGGGAAAAGTGTTGTGATTTGCGCTGCCCTTTCTGTGTTGATTTTTTACTCGAATGAAATCATCGTTGGGATTGTTGACTTTCAAAATACACACATTTCTACAATATTTGGAGGTGACTACGTCATTGCCGATACAGTTCAAGGGAAACTTCGTGGCTTCACTTCGTGGTCAAGAGAAGGTCGGCCTTTTTACGAATTCTTGGCAATTCCATTCGCACTACCACCGGTTGGGGATTTGAGGTTCGAGGTGAGTCCGTTGCTGACAGTTTTACTACACGGTTTTAAATTTTTCAACAGTAGAAAAATTTATGTTTACAGTGGAAATGAGTAATGTTTTACGTTTTCCAGGCTCCAGTTCCATTCCCGGCATGGACAGGAGTTCGAGATGCTCTGAGTTATGGGGACAGGTGCCTTCAGTTTGACTATCTACTCTCCATGTATACCGGCTCTGAGGACTGCCTCACGCTTAACGTCTATACTCCGTCCGTAAGTTTTTGTAGTGCACATAAAGCTATCCGCACCAAAGCAATTTGGATGTATAAAGGGTGTCACCGAATGATGTGCATAGCTACGTGCTTGAATTAAGTCTAAAGCATTGGCTTGGTTGCATTGTGTGACCTTTCAATCAAGCCATTGGCTTAATTGAAAGGCAAGATTATCCAAGATTATTTCAGACACCATTTTCTGTGTGAAATGAAATTTTGACTGCTTGGTCGTACTTGATTTTCTATGAAGTTGCCAACCATTTGAATAATACCGTCTTCAACCCTCAACTAGCACAGGCATGGGATCAAAGCAAGGTTCTTCTTTCATTTATCCTGTTCAAAAATAATGCTATGGTTAAATCTGAACCAGTCGGTTGACCACAATAATCCACGATATAAAATGACTTTCATTTATGTGACAAACACGAAGTCTTCCTGCTGAGTTAGGCTTAATAATAATGTATATTAAGAATAAAAAAATACAACTGGTTACGATATCGAGGCACACTGTATATGAACTTTCTTATGAGTTTTCTTTGATTTGATATCTGGGGTTTATTAGGATCGTTTCGGGAACTCCAACTGGGATGGGAAGCTTCTGCCTGTCATCGTCTACATTTATGGTGGCATGTTCATGTTTGGACGTACCGACGTTTATCGGCCAGAGTACTTTATGGATGCCGATGTTGTTGTGATTTCCGTGAACTATAGACTGGGACCTTTGGGTTAGATTTTATTTATTCGTCTATTGTTAAGGAGTAATAAATGAAATATGACAACCACGTGTTTAAGAAGCTTGAAAGGCTGTGAACTACTCAAGTCGAATACAACGGCAACTGGTCATATGTACACGAAAATTGCAAAATGCCGATTCAGAAACTTGTAATATTTTGTTTGCATGGAGAAGATAGCAAACGATTTTTAAAAAGCAATCTTTTAAAAAGGAACCAGCATTCTTGTCATTGTTGCGATTTCTCATATTCGTTAAGTGAATCTCCATGATTGGTACTTGTTTTCTAGGCTTTTTGAATACTGATGATGAGACAGTTCGAGGAAATATGGGCCTGAGAGATCAGTTACAAGCATTGAGGTGGATCAAGGATAACATTCGTAACTTTGGTGGCGATCCAAATTCTGTCACCTTGATGGGAGAATCTGCAGGTGGAGCATCGGTCCACTATCACATGTTTTCCCCTGCTGCCAAAGGTAAAAATTATTCAAAATAGGTTTGCATAAAATTTAAAAATTCTCAGGCTTGCTATATCTGTTTTTTAAGATTTGTTCCACCGAGCTATATCACTAAGTGGGTCTTCACTGAACAAATGGGCATTTGCCTCAAAACCAAAGGAGCAGTCCATTTACCTGGGGAAAAGTCTGGGATGCCCTACGAACAACTCTGTCGAGCTCGTCAAATGCCTTAAATCCATAGATGCAAGCACAATTGTTACCTCTTTCAGGGAAGCCAGGGTGAGATTTTGAATCGGGAATTCTAAAGAATTTGAACTTGTTTAAGATACTTTTAATGCCGTTATTGTGATGCGACAGGATCGGTTCCACAATCCTTTGGCAGCATTTGCCCCATCAATCGAGTTTGTGAAGGACGAGCGCACATACATGGCGGAACATCCCAAAACGGTCCTAGCCGCCGGTAAAGTGGTGAACAATGTGCCGTGGTTGCTCGGAGTTAACGACCAGGAAGGCATGATACTAGCCGGAGGTAACCGATTGACACAAAAGTTTCACGCATGTATCGACAATGTTCTCAAGGGGCCTTACAGTAACTATCAAAATCACAAACAATAACCTAATCAAAACTCCATTCTTCACATTGTTTACTATTGGCTGCTGGGAAAATTTTATGGGAACTTCATGGTTGCAGACATCCTCTTTAACAAGACGAGCGCCTATTTATTGACAAAACACTGGTTCAAATATGCTCCACGGATCTTCAGTTACGAACATACCTCTAAGAGCACAGCAAAGAAGATATCTAAAGAACTGTGGAATTACTATTTGAAGGAACACAAGCAACTACGATTCCACTCTTCTCTTCGAAACCTATCAGCTCTCTTCTCTGACATCCATTTCTTCAAGCCGCTTCGAGATACAGTGGAGCTGCAAGCAAATATGACCAACATGTATTTGTACTACTACCAGTATCAGGCCAACCATGGCTTAGGGCAAGTGTCCATGGCAATGACGGGAATCCTACCTGTCGTCTTGGATGGGCTTTTTGCTCAAGGAGTGCGGTTTCTTTGGCACTCAATCCTGGGATTTCCTGAAAAACATTGGGGTATTGCTATATTCTGAACCTATAATAATTTTACCTATTTTAATAATTGCGTAAAATTAGCAAATTAATTTTACAAATAGCTGTATCATCTTCTTTATTATTAGGTGCCTGTCATACAGATGAACTTGGAGTTGCCTTCCAGCTCCCCCTGGTAATCAACAGAATTCGAACCAGTTCAAAGGATTACACATTTTCCAAGATGTTCGTTGAGTCGCTGGCTCATTTTGCAAAACATGGGTTAGTATTAACAATAATATGAGTGAGGCATTTCCGAAAATTGATTAACCCATGTACATCATGGGATTTCCTATAGTAACGAATATAAATTCTTTTTTATTCTTGTTCACAGGGAACCACCAGCAATGGATGGCCATGTTTGGCCGCCTGCACAGCGGTCAAGACAGCATTACATGGAATTAGATGAGGATCCGCAATTAATTCTGGAACCATTTCAAGAACGTGTGGACTTTGTTTCCAACCTTTTGGAAGGATTATAAGCATAATGTGTGTACTATTCCAGTCATTGCAAACTTCACCAAAGGTTTACTACGTGATTATTATTACTTTGTTTAGAATTTTTGCTGTTACCTATTGTCTTATGATACTCAGTGCTCAGCCCTCGTGTGAAATGGAATTGAAGCAACACATTGAGAGATTGTTTTGTTACTTGGAATTAAAGTTTTTTGCGAAGTAATATTATCGGAATTGAAACTGAAACCTCACGAAATAAGAGTAACTTGTTAGGAAACACTGTGAGGAGTATGGGGTTACGAAATAATTGCAGCAAGGAGTTTATAGCTCGTGTGTGTAAAAAAATATGGCATCCGCTCGGATTATCAACTGCGTCATGAAAGTAAATTATGACGTGCAATTTCAGTCAATGAAAGGACTGACGCTCCTTTGAATTTGACTTGCACCACGCGAGCCCCGCTAAAGTTTTGTTGGTTGTTGAATTGGCTGACATGAAATTTTGTTGATTTTACAAGTAACTATTACTGTGATGTACCGCCCCTTTGATGTAACCGATTTCTCAGTGTCCTTTACTTGAACTAATAGAGCTCTAACTCTAACTCACATACAAGTTCATAGTAACCAACAACCTCACATGTTTATAAACTTTCACTTCAGGAACATATGTTACCAAAGGCTAACCGTGTTACACATACAGTGGAAAAGCCATGAAGCAACTATTAGTTTACTTATCATAGGTTCATTGTTGGGAGCATCTTCAGAAAGCAATTTAGCCAATTTCATTCGTTACTCCTTCTGGTTTCTAGGTTTTTGGACATGCAGCTTGAGAAAGTAAGGTTGCCAATTGTATCGCCGGTCGAGCGGTCACAGGGTCGCGGAAATAATCTCGCTCATGCATACATTTCAATTAGGAAGAGATATTTTGTGCAACTCAGCATCTTCAGCAGCAACATTTTCCATGAGAAAAATAATTTTGACATTCACCTCCAGGTTTATGTGAAACAAATTATGGCGGAATAAATCCTTCGTAATGTAAAAGAGCATACAGTTCATAAGCATTCATTGCAGAATCCGCCCAATGGCAAAACAACACGTAAAAGTCAAATTTTCAGTTCTCATCCAATACCTGTAATTCCACAAATTGTGGAGGAGGAAACGTATTCAGTGGGTTATGGGCTCACGAGATTGAGCTTTGTGGCTCATGACGTGAGATCATTTTTGACTAAAGAGATTATTTGTTCAACCACTGTAACAACAAAATATTAGGAAGTAGCTTTGTAAATCTGGCAAGAATCCAGCGTTCTTTATTTTTTTATGCATAAGTGAATGAAGCGCTAACGTCAGCGACTGGAATTCAGGATATAACATGTGGTTAAAATTTAGGGATTCACTTTTCACCATGAACCCCAACAATCTAGGTGTACAAATGCAGCTTAAAATAACGTATTTGCTGCATACTTAAGTAACTTTCTTGTCAACCTCTCGGACAAGAATTACAAGCTGCATCACAACTGATGACAGCACCTCCAAATGTTATTGGGTTAGGGGCATTCACTCATGTGGCAAAAAGACCCTATGGAAAGTTGGGACAAGGAGTGAGGAGTGAGCGTGTCACTATATAACTTGAACCAGACGAGTAGAACAACTAAAGTTCTTTTGCTAGTAAAGTTAGATAACTACTGCTTGCGATTATACACCACATTTTCGCAGCGAGTGTAAAATTAAATTTTGCATGCTTTCCTATCATTTATAAAAATCTTATTCTGTTGCATAAAAACTGCAAAGATTAAGGGAAACCATAAAATAAATATTAAAGTCTGACCCGAACTGCTACTTGTCAAGCAGGAAAATCTTACAAAATGCATCGATCCGTGTATGATTGTGCTGTTGTTCAACCAAACAAACATGCATTTCTCACCCTGCCATATTCTGCCCAGACTTCGCCACCATACCAACCCTTGTCACCACAATGCCTGCATTTCCAAGACTGCAGTTTTGTAGGAACGCCTTACCTTCCCACCACCTGCTACTTCTGCAGCGTTCATCTTTTCTCCTTAGACCAGGTTGATTGGCAGTCAATAAGTCAGGGTCAGTCATCAACTGGGAGCAAAAGTTGCTCTCCGATGATTCACATCCAGACTAGCTCCCCTACAAATATCTAGTACCTATCCTTGACATGAATCGTGAAGTTGCGAAGACGCCGCTTTACAAGTATATATTTCTGTGTACGTCGGGTTCACCACTGTTATAAACCGCATGCTATGATCCTACTTACATGACTATCATCAATAAGTAAGTCAGTACAAACTTGGCAAGCCTGAATTCGAGAAATTGTTATACAGCTGAAGTTGTTGTTGTTAGTGACAATCTTCCCAAAATCCCCACCTGAGTGATAGAACAACAATAGTAGACGATCCACCGAGTGACTAACCTTTGTTTAGCACAGTATACTATTGCTCGAAACAATACGATTTCCTTCAAATTTCCCTTGCTACGAGTACGAGTCCTACAGTCCTGCGTATCAATGTTCTTACATTGTTCTTACAATGGTCTTACATACACAACAAAGGAGCAAAACATTTGAAAGAGAATTGCGGAAGTTATACTCTACTGTAGTACAGCGTTCAGCCTGAAAAAGTTGCGTGGTGAGCACAAGAATGGGCCCAGTGAAAAATTACGATTAGATGTTTGTGTACGACCCTCTTGGAAATTAGTGATGAGATAGGTGAACTAGAAGGCATGAGGAAGGCAGCCAGTATTGTAGGGATAGGGACCGACTTACTGAGGATGTACACGGTAGACAAGCTTGACTAACCAGAGCAGAGGTGCGCAAACCTGTTGCCTCTCGCAAGGGAAAATAACAACGAGAGCAAAAATTTCGCACTGCGCACGCAAGCACAAATAATAATTTAATGGTTAAAGTTAAAATGCGTGCGAGAGGTAAGTCAGTTACTTTTTGCTAATATCTTAAATTCCGCATCCCCTTCTTATCAACGCATTGTTTCCAATACTCCTCATGTAGCACAATAGTATATACGATATAAGTAGGTTTTCCACTCTTCGTTGTACTGGGACTGGGAAGAGTGCAATTTTTATAGACCGCTCAGAGCAGTTAGTACGATTTGAAGAGGGGGGCGGTCACAGTTATACACGCAGGGTGATGCAAATGTCTAATATGAACTGATGAATAACCTTGAGACCCCGAGTTCACTTAAGGAATCATGTGAGTCGGCTTTCGAAGTAAATTGAGAATCTTCTGCAGAAAAACTTAGGCTCCCACACTCTCCCTTGTTGTGTGGCAAGCTTTATTAAACCTTCAGCGCGAACGCTTCTCGGCCAGTGTGCCCGCAGTCTGTCATATCCTTTCCAAAGTTCGCAGTGTGTACCATCAGCACTCCCCATTCATTCAGTCCTCATGCAGTGACATCTGAAATAGCGTGCGGTTGAGCGACGTTAATGTGTTCGCATCAACAGTGTGGTGCAACATATATTATTCAGCGTGCAGGAGACCTTTTTCGCCATGCCTTGATCACACTTAGAGATATTGCCGCGTAAAGTGAATGGCAGTGGCCTGGTGAGTGTTGGTGGAGGAAAGTGAACGTGGAATAGTGTTATTACCCGAATTTTGCTTGGTGGTCGACATAGTTCTGTCAACGGTCAAGCTGGAAAGTGTTATCAGAGGAATTCCACCAGCATATATTGGCCGTGCTGACCTGTATGACAATGAGCTCCGCGGTTCGGGCTATGAACCCAGTTGCCCTGTTGTTGGGGTCAGTTGCTTATTTGTACAGTACCATCAGCAATGTCGCAATATTCCCCAATAACTCACCCGTTTTGGTGGACACGACGTATGGGACCCTAAGTGGACTCAAAGCAGTTTCCAGAACGGGCCGACCTTATTACGAATTCCGCGGAATTCCGTATGCGAAACCGCCAACTGGGGATCTTCGCTTTGAGGTAAGTTGACTTTATTGCGTGTTTTGCTGAGAATTTGTAAATTATTGAAGGCTCAAATGAAGTACGCAGACTAAATCATAGGCTTACCGGTTTGTACTGTTTGACTGACAGGTTTCTCACGTTATGTGACCTCCGTATGCTTTATTATAGCGTATATACGTGTCCGCATTGCATATGCTCATTTAATAGCAATCAGCATATATAGCCGCATTTGTATTCAGTTGGGGAATGTAGGGTGATATAACTCTACCACTTATGCTCCTTTCCAGCCGCCTGTGAGACCAGACAATTGGACTGGAGTGCGAGATGCGACTAGGTTTGGATCTCGCTGCTGGCAAGTGGAATTTATCACTAGAAGATTACGAGGTGGGTTCTCGAAATTCATGATAATTTTTTCAAAGCGTGTGATAAATTTAAATAAACAAGCAACATCTTCGTATTTCAGGAAATGAAGACTGCTTGTTCCTTAATGTGTTCACACACAGAGTAGGTTTTTTCCCCATACAATTTTATGCAAAGTTTTTGCGTTGACTGTTCATTAGCCCGTGTCGGATTTCTTACATCTGTTTTTTTGATGTAGGTTATTAAAGAGTCTGAAATCAATGGATCAATGCTATTTCCCGTGATGGTGTACATCCACGGAGGATTCTTTATGTCAGGCCGGTCGAGCACCTACCGGCCCAAGTATTTCATGGATGAGAACGTGGTATGAATAACTTTTTTGAGCTCGGTAGGGAGTGGAACCATAATTTTCCTGCCACAGTTATTTTAAAAAAATCAAAAAGATTTAATATTTCATGAAGTACACTACACTGCTATACAGCCATGTTCGCACGCTGACTTGTGAACAGGTGAAACACCTTGAATCTTAAGTATTTGTTTTTACTTATGGCTCAACTTTCAGGTTTTCGTCACGCTCAACTATCGTCTGGCGTCATTTGGTAAGTTATTATGACCTCAGTTTGCTACACAGAATTCTATCCCTTCGTACATCATAACAGCTCTGATTATGAGGATTATGGGAATTTAACATTACAGGGTTCCTAAACACGGGTGATGACATAGTCACGGGAAACATGGGTCTAAAGGACCAGAATATGGCCCTCCGATGGGTACAAGAGAACATCATTTACTTTGGGGGAGACCCGAAGGCGGTCACACTGGTTGGGGAGAGTGCAGGTACGTAAAAGCTTCATGCAATCATTTCCTCATGCCTTAGTGACTCAATTTGGGAGAAAGTGAAATTTATGTACTGCGTAGTAAACCGATGACGCAGTTATTGCACAAACTAAAGAATTAATTAATATAAGAAATCGTCATAAACGTTACCGAAATGTTATTGTTTTTGCACAGGGGCTGTCAGTACACATCTACACATGTTGTCACCACTCTCCAAAGGTAAGTTTAATAGTCAACGGTGCCTCTAATCTTGACGGCGAGTGGGAATGCTCTCACAGTCGTAGTGGTTCCTGGTTCCATTGACATAGAATCATTACTAATAGCACCTGCTCTCAATGACGTGCATAACAAGTGCTCATGCGTTATTGACAAACTTTTCTCAGGACTTTTCCACACTGCAATTTCGCAAAGCGGAACAGCTCTAAGTTCGTGGGGAATGATAAAAAATCCTGGAGTACAAGCTCGCCAGCTTGGACGCCGCCTCAGATGTCCCACAAAACCAACGGAAGCTATGATCCGATGCCTGAAGGGCAAAAGGGCACGAAGCATCGCATGGACTCACCTGTCATTCCTGGTAATTGCTCCGTGGTTATGGTTAAAAAGCAGCAACTTGGTTGCACTATGATTTCCCATGTCCGGCCATTCATACATTATCACAGCATATGGGCAGGTATGTTTTATACTTGTAAGTGCTGAGATCCTTCCACCCGCAATTACCTTTTCGTGCCATGTTGACTTTAATACGTTTGCCCGCCATACTTTGTGTACACCCTTCTCCCGTAAAAAGTAAACGGGTGGGATCAAGAAAAGGTATGCATTAAAGTCAAAATGATACTTACTGAGCTTTGGGGGTGAAGTAAAATTTCAGCGTCAGATAGACGGGTTCATTTTTAAATGATATTCTGGGATTTTGATCCATATGGGTAGTGAAGACACGTTTACTCAGAATCCGGCGAGACGCGCTGATGCTGTGAATACATATGTTGTGCTTGGATTGTTCGCGCAGGTAAATAGGATATGACGATAGTGTGTGTGTGTGCTACGAAAACCTATAGATTATTGTTTCATATCTGGTATACTATAATTTCTGTGAGAGGTATGACTCAGGCATGATGCTGAGATAAAAAACTTATCCAGCGCAGCGTAACCGTGAGCAAGTAAAAAATAGGTTCAAGATTGTTGTTCTCACAATTAGAAATTCCGGCCTTACCGCGGTCAATTAAGGTATACATTATGTACATTATAATTAATTTTTTTTACTTCCTAAACAGAGAGACTTGCTGAAGGGGAGATTTTCAACATTTGGTCCCTCAGTTGAAGCAGTGAATGACTCGTCGGCTTTTCTTACGGAAGAGCCCATTAAACTTCTCCAGAGGGGAGAGCTGGCGAGTAAGGTGCCTTGGATCAATGGAGTTAACTCCGAGGAAGGATTAATTTACCTCGTCGGTAATATTCTTTTCATATGAATACTATATGTTTTGCATTGTAGATAGAAGTTAGATAGAATAATTTTTTTACATGTGTATCTTTTGATCCGTTTATTCCAGGCGTACTGCGAGATGAGAAGAAACTAGCTCGCTTGAATGAGAACTGGAACTCGGTTGCACCTACAATTTTTGATTTTGAGGAAAAAGAAGATAGGGAAAATATATCAAGAAAAATACGGGAGTATTACTTGAATCAGCAGGTCATTGGTCCGTCTAATCTTAAGAGCGCAGTTCAGATGTTCTCCGATCGCGCATTCTTCCAGGACAGTCATGAGGCCGCAGTGCTTCAGTCGAAGATTGCCCCTGTGTATAGTTACATGTATAGCTACAGGGGGGACTTCGGCTTGGCCAATCTTTTACTCTCCATGAGTGGGACGCTTCCTGAAGCTATCGACTTTGTTGTCGGCAACGCTCTTCGATGGATTTCCACGACAATTCTGCGCATGGAGCAGACGCATTACGGTAACCGTAAATAACAGGAGAAAGTAGACGTAGCCTGTTGTTCCATCTTACAGCAGAAATTGATTTTTCAGGTGTGTGCCATACCGACGAACTTGTACTACTGTTCAACCTGGCCACGATACCCCGTGAAATCGTCCCCGGTTCGCCAGACTACCCGTTTTCTAAATCTTTCGTTAAACTTTGGGCATCGTTTGCTGAAAAGGGGTAAGTTGTTTAAGCGTTTATACATATTAATTGGTAGTCTCTGTATTATGTAGGATTGACATTTAAGCAATTTTTCATGCCTGGTATCCCTAGAAAACCTGATAAATTTCTTGGTGTTCCATGGGAGCCTGTGCGATTGACCCATGCGAAAAATGACAGTTACACATTCCGAAGACTGAATCTTGACGACCAGCCTGCAATGTTGGACGAACCCTTCTTAGAACGACTGAACTTCTGGAATTCCCTAGGGCTTAATAGATTCTCGCAAAAGCACTAGCATCGCTCATGAGTCCCCTTATTAGGGTCACTTCGGGCCTGAAGTCACGCCAGTAAAGCTGTAAAGGCCCCAGAAACATCGGAGAATTCCTGGGTACAGGCGCATCGATCCCGTTCAATAAGCGCGTTTACAGGATTGTTACCTCGCAACCCCGTTAACTTATGTATTATAATTAGGATACGCAGCTAATTTTCCTGCCGCCAAATTTGCTGTAAGGCAAACCAAAGTAATAAAAGGAAGGAAGCAAGCATTGCTTTATCCTCGCGAAAAACCTTGTCAGTCCCTTCGGAATCCTGCACCTCTGTCCTGTAATATAACTTATGTTACGTATGATTAATCAAACTTTATGTCTTCAAAGGGTGAAGTTTTTTCCGAGTCTTTCCAGAGGTCATACATATATTCATCAAGGAGAATTGACCGAGCCTTACTTTCATTGTCATGAGAATTTTCACATTCACTTTGGCACATATGAATGCAATAATGTCTTTTTCAAGAGGATCATCCCACGGAGCTTCGACACGTGTATTCACGTGGATTCAAACTGTTAGTTTTGAATGAAGCTTAAATGTTTCCCGCTTCAATGCAATGTTTGGTCTTACCAAGTTGATGTAAGAATTTTGGGCAAAAACGAACAGTGGGTTCAGTTCAAACATATGGAACCCGAGAAATAACTTTTGCATATTTTTCAGGAACGGCCATTTTGAGAGGATACACGCCAC
The DNA here is from genome assembly GCA_009870155.1 of Pseudobourletiella spinata. Taxonomy (NCBI): domain Eukaryota; kingdom Metazoa; phylum Arthropoda; class Collembola; order Symphypleona; family Bourletiellidae; genus Pseudobourletiella; species Pseudobourletiella spinata. Next base: position 61,925 of record WJFA01000055.1, on the reverse strand, counting down.
AAGAGCTGACTCATCAGATAAAAACAAGTGATATCATTATTAAAACCTATTACAAATTCCCCTTATCCACCATAGTTAAATGACAGTTTCCTAAGAAAACCACACAAGTGGAAGCGTGTGACTTGGCGGGCTAGACTGTTCTCATGAAGTGCCCCTTATGACTCCATAATTATAGTAACATTTTGAATTATTTCGATCGTTAGTTATTGGAGCTTTTAGTCACTTGCGGATCTGCATCCCATGTGCATTGCAAAACGATTTGAAACTGTCATTTAGTTCCATGTAAAGAAACTTGCAAGCTGGTGGTATACTATCATGGGAAAATATGTCAGGTGACAGAAAGATCCTGGAGTTCACTTGCTCCGATAAGGTAATGCAGTAATTTAGTGACAAATGAAAGACGTGGCTAAACGTCCAATGTAATTCCACGGCTGGGAAAGTCACAGTTGTTATGTGAGTGCATGATTTTCAGAATATACGTGAAGCGCATTCAATCATGTATGTCGTAAAGGACATGTATTAGCCGAACCACGTGCTGATTGAATTTTTTCTTATTAAAGGAATTATTCCGAATAAACTATTTCTTTATTCATTTTCAATACCAAGTTTGATTTAAAAATTGTCCACTGTTTAGTCATCGCACTTGTCACGGTATTATGACCCTGCAAATTTACTGTATACCCGGTATAGTGCATTACCAATGCTAATAGAAAATTAGCGCAAGTAATGAAAAAGCGATCAAATAGATTTAATTTCCTTCTATATTCTAACAATACAAGAATTTAAACTAAGTTGGTTTAGTCTTTAGACAGCCAGCGTGAGGAATACAAATGAACTCATTCAGAGGAATAGTACAACTGATAGTGAGAGTTACAAGTGTACGAGCCACAAGCAAGTTCCCACAGGTGAGCGTGTGATCACCTTGAAATCAAGAACACCACCTCCAAAAGGAATGTTTGTGCAAACATGAAGACGCTTAGCATTCCCCTTGGCCTTTTTACGTAAGCCTAATTGTGGCTTGCAATGTCATAAGATGGATCGTGTGCGTCAGCTTTACGGACCGAAAATTGACACATGGATAAAATTTCTATGATCAGGGAGTCCCCACAGGATCATCATAAAAACCGAACTCAACGTAGCATTCATTTTTGCGCAATTGTTACAAATGGAGTCTAAAGTACAAGGAAAGAATCAGCCCCAACTGAGGTCGTGATATTTGGGAGCGTGGCGACTACAATTAGTGGTAAAAGATAATAATTGTCTCACTTTCTTTCAATACTCATGCTGACCTTGCTTTCTTGCATGTGCTTTTAAACAAAACGAACAGTAGTAACGGAGTGCTCGCCCAGAGAAGATGCTAGCTGTTCCATTTTTATTCACAGCGAAATTGCTGTATCTGTTGTTGGATTGCTGGGAGTGTGACTTTGGTGTCAGACACGCCGGGTACATACATACCAACTGATCGGTTTATTCACAGCGAAGCCGAAGTGTAGTGAAGAAAAGTGAAGTGCCATGAAAGCCAACGTGGGCGCGGGGGCCCTGCTTGTAAGCTCCATTGCCTACTTAGTCAGCACTGTTCGGCAGCTGGGAGGATTGGGAACCATCGAGGTAGAGACGGCCCTTGGGACAACCAGAGGGCTCCGTAGAGTCAGCCGATATGGACGACCCTACTTTGACTTTCGAGGAATTCCCTACGCGGAGCCACCAATTGGCCCCTTACGCTTTGAGGTACGCCTCTCGATTACACCCAGACTTAACAGCTTTTCCCCTCAATATTTAGTCACCGTTTATATTCGACACAGTCGCCCGTGCCCATAAAATCGTGGGAAGACAAGTTTTTGGATGCTACGAATTACCGGGCCTATTGCATGCAGTATGAGTTTCTAACCGGATTTATACTGGGTGACGAGTCCTGCTTGTACTTAAATATTGCGACTACAAAGGTAAGTTGTCTTAGTGTACAGTGCTTCTGTCTTGTACCGTTTCTTGATTATGTTTCGGCGCTTATAATGAAAATATCGGTTTATGTGGAAGATTGTTTCACCGTCGGAGCTGAACACAACAAATTTACTTCCCGTCATCGTTTTCTTCCATGGTGGAGGGTTCATGTCGGGGTTTTCAAACGTCTACTCTGGGCAATATTTCATGGATTACAACGTCGTTCTGGTTACTATAAATTACCGCCTTGGATTATTTGGTAAGTCCTATGAAGCTTGCAGCTTTGATAAACAAAACCCTTTTTCTACGAGTCTTCTGTTCCCTTGACAGGGTTCCTCAGCACAGGTGATGATGTTGTTCGTGGGAATATGGGACTGAAGGACCAGGTTATGGCTTTGAAGTGGATTCAAGACAACATTAGATCTTTTGGAGGGGATCCCAAGTGTGTAACTTTAATGGGACAAAGTGCAGGCGGATCTTCAGCTCATTTGCATATGTTTTCCTCCATGTCTAAAGGTGACTAGTATAATTTTTGTCTCATTTTAAATGATATTCTCGATGATAATCTCGAATGAAATTCGCACTGTGGTAGGATTATTTCACCGAGCAATATCGCAAAGTGGAAGTGCGCTTAACCCCTTTGCCATGGTCAAAAAGCCCAGGGAGCAAGCGCTTCGACTTGGACGACTCATGAACTGTCAGACGGATGACACACGGGACATGATTAACTGTCTAAAGGCTATTCCTGCACTTACCTTGAATCGGGCCAACAGGGAATACAGAGTAAGTTCCATGCAAAAACATTAACTGTGATGTTTGTGATTGATGTTGATGGTAGCGGTTGTGAAAATTTTGGCACATGCTGACACAGAACTTTGTCGAAGGGAGGCTGGGCTTTTACGGACCAAGTGTTGAGGTAGCAATTGGAGAAAATGCGTTTCTCAAAGACGTCCCATTGAAGCTTCTACAAGCTGGAAACTTGACACGAGTGCCTTGGATAATTGGCGTTAACAAAAATGAAGGCTTGCTCTTTGCCATAAGTAAGAATTAATACTTTGTGCAAACTACTGTCTTTATGTAGGTCACTAACACTACAACATACCAAATTGAAGTTGTCTTGCAGAACCGACGACAAAATGAACTCCTGAAAGGTCCTGGATGGGAAGAATACGCCCCGAGCATGTTTTATTATGAAGATCACCCCAACAGATCTGAGATAACCAAGGCGTTGCGGAAGAGATATTTTGATGACCAGGAGTTCGACTGGAATACCCTTGATTCAGGATCCGAAATTCTGACGGATCGATATTTCTTTGAGGGGGTGTACGATGCTGTTCGGTTGCAATCTAAGTTGGCACCAATCTATGCCTACCAATTCACTTATAAAGGGGAATTCTCACTGGGGAATCTGGTCGTGAGCATGACAAGCTTCCTTCCCAGAGTTCTTGGATTGTTTTATTCCATCACGACGAACTGGCTGTCAGAAAACTTGAACCTTGATCGGATAAGCTTCGGTGAGGAGATAAGAGTAGCAATTAGTACATACTTATTCAACTGCTGGTTTGAACATAATGAGGATTAACTCAATGCAGGGTACATTACTATGATACTAATGTACAGGGTGTCCCAGAACTATTTGACACATTTGTTTTAGCTCTACAGCTCAAACGCCTCAACATAGATCAATGACTTTACCACCAATCGGAAGCTGAGGCTTTGGGATTTTGTTTGGTACCATCCATGGTCGCTCGGATCGCGTGCTGGTTCCTGAGATATACGCTAGGCGTACATCTTAGGAACCAGCGCGCGCATCCGGGCGACCATGGATAGTACCAAACAAAATCCCAACGCCTCAGCTTCCGATTGGCGGTAAAGTCATTGATCTATGTTGAGGCGTTTGCGTTGTAGAGCTAAAACAAATGTGACACATTGTTCTGGGACACCGTGTACAATTGATATTGGTGCTACTGTGCTGCTAAACGGAGCATTTTCGTATCCAACATTTTCATGCGAATTAGATGTGTGGCATCGCATTCGTATCATGATATATGTGGGAGCTCGTAGCCGATTTCACATCAGCATTGACACAATAACATGGCGATGTGACATCTGATGCCAAGCTTTCAGCGATCAACTATGGTACAAATGCGATGCTCCGTATCGCTGGAATGATAAGAAATTTGATACACTATGATACCTCAGAACATTTATAAAATACTTATCCCTAAACAGATGGGTGCCACCTGGATGAGATCCCTTTATTTTTCCATCTTCCCGTTATCTCTAAACAAATATTGCCGGGAGCTCCAGACTATCCAATGTCCGCAGAAGTACTGAAAGCCTGGACCACGTTTGCAAAGACAGGGTATCTGAATTTCCAACATTATAATTGCTGGAACAACACATCACACCATAATAAATCCTACCCGTTATTTTCTGCAATTACAGGAGTCCCGGAGAAATATTTGGGAAAACGTGGGAAGCAGTTCCTCATGATTTCGCGGAGAATCCTAAAAAGCCTGTGTACATGAAACTGGATGAAAGTAGCGGAATGGTTCCGGAGATCTTCCGATCAAGAATTGAATTTTGGAAGTCTGTAACAGGAAGCTGATATTTTATTACGCTACTCAGCGACTTGCTTGTTGGTCTGTGCTGACTGCTGACAGTATAGAGTTTTGATCATTATGTCTGTGCGGGAACCTGTGAAATCCCGGCAACAATAATTGCAGCAAAAAAGAAGCTAAACTTTTTGTAATTGGTGGGAAATTAATCCTGACTTTTCTGCCTTTTGCACTATATAGTTATGGTTATCGTTGGATCTTGTTTTCCGCCTACATTTACGCCTACACGTTCGCCAAGTAGAATTTATGAACCCATTCATTTACCTCTGACTATGGTAATGTTAGCTGCGAGTTAATGACTGAATTTCCGGGGATAACTTTAATTTTGCTAAGACCGTAGAGATTTTTAGTTCGTCTGGACATCATTACTAATTTTCTGTATTTCTTGGATTTATCCTGTAGTAACCATGCTATTTTTCGTGTTACATCCTCATAGCGTTCAATGACTAGCCTATGATTGAGGCTTCAGGGAATTACGCATATTGGGCCGTCCATAAATATCGATATCCATTTTTGGCCATTTTCAACCCCCCCCCCCTACCCCCAAAATATGCGGTGATATCCCAAGAGGCCCCCCCCTACCCTGTATCGGTATGCAAAAACCATCGAGTTTGGCAAAAATTCTCCATGGTTTTTGGCGCCAAACAGGGGTTATTTTTAAAAAAATTTTTAAATCGATGTATCAACCAGACCCCCCATACCCCTGAGTAATAGAGGATATTAATTCCTACCCCCCTACCCCCATTTATGGACGGTCCCTTTACATTGAGAACCACCTGATCACGTAGGGGACCGTCGATAAATATCGATAGCATGTAGGCGGTAGGGGGATGGGGTCGGAATTTATATCCTCTAATATTCAGGGGTATCGGGGGGGGGTCTGGTTGATATATCGATATAAAGAATTTTTTAATATAATCCCTGTTTGGCGCCAAAAGCCATCGAGAATTTTTGCCAAACTCAATAGTTTTTGCAGTTCGATATAGGGTAGGGGGGCCTTTTGGGATATCACCGCATATTTTGGGGGTAGGGGGGGGGTTGAAAATGGCCAAAAATTGATATCGATATTTATGGACGGTTCCTAGGTCGGGATTATATTGTTTGTTTGTATTGCATGCATCCTTGAAGTAATTATTATTTTTAATGTTACGTCCTCGTAGGGTTCAATCACTCGCTTGCTATTCGCTACATGATTAGAGCTTGGGGTACTTGCGAAAACTTCATGCTGTGAATCGCCTGATCATAATTCACATCTAGTCATTGCATAAAAATTATGGTGGTCAAGAAAGGTTTGTAACTATAAGAGCTTATTAATACTCACTGGCCGATTTTTTTAGAACTATCTTTTGTGTGCAGCAGCCTGTTGTGTAGGTGTTTCCCACCCTAATGAGTACTCAAGGGGTTGGTATTTGGTGACTGCTGTTGGATTAACTAACGGAGTACACCCGGTGTCAAGGGTTTAGAGCTCGGAGAGCTTCCAGGTTATTTGTATAATATCTGCAATAAAAATGATGAAGTAAGATCATGACATTTGAAGGTGATAGTTCTTACTGCCACTGTATTTTGCTGATACATGTTGACTTCACAACATTTCAGCTCATATGCGAAAAATGAAAAGAATCGAAGCAAGTGGAATAGTCAAGTCATGCGGTCAAAACTACTTCCTAATAAGGACGTACTCGTGGTAAACCATGGATGCTCCAGGACCCCCACGGTTGTCGTGGTTCAGAAGAAGTACTGAACATTTCTTGTTTCGTAAACATTTTGATAATGTGTGGATAGTTATTGGCTATGACTAGTAGAACAAGTTTTTCTCTCCGGCATATAAACCATAGGGTTCTCTTCATAATGTACATCCTTCCCCAAGGTGTTGCGTAAGGCATAGTAATGATCAAAAATCAATGCTGCAAAACCGCGTGCACGGTCCGCACAGCAAGAATGATTTTCCGCTCAGTCGTCTTAACCTCGTGATGAGACCATAGTCGTCGAACACGACGGAAAAGACATGGGCCTGGCATCTTGTGGTTAGACTGTACTACAATTCTTCCTTTCATGCAACTATATTCCCGAAAACTTCATATTCACCGAAAAGAAATATTCACTTGTTCTAGTAAGGTTTAGCTCTGACGGGGAGCTTAGACCCGCTTAATGCATTCAATTAACCTAATGACTCCTCATTTCAAATGGTTTAAACCACATTTTCACATCCAACTATTAACGCCAATTCCCACAATTTCTCACGCGAAGGTATGATTCTCATTTTCATTCTTGTCACTCCGAATATATGCAGAATTACATGGTCTTACAAGCTCTCAGTGCCCGAGCAGTATTGAAACACCCATTCCGCCAGGTTGTTATTAATCGTGGGTTCAACTTCCGAGACTCTTAGCACCGACATTTTTACAGTAGATGTTTTTGATCTTACGGGGTCTTTTAGCACACCTCAATTCATCGTGACAGCTTGGTATTTTTTATTCAAAAAGCTGCTGAAGTTGCACACACAGACTAGTTCTGCGGAACAAGTACCATACAAAATTCATGCTCACCTTGAATATGCGTCATTGTGTCGTCAAGGCTTGTTGCGAGAACTTGAATGTGAACGTGTACTTATCTTTGCAGGATGCAATGCAAACAACTAGGGATTATGCCATTGTCATCAGCATTGTTAAATTCTGGAGGAGACGTCAGAGATCGAAGTTTATGCGAAAAGGTACAACCCTTGTTTCGGTCCCTGTAAATTGTGCCAATAAAATGGTCATGCTAGCTATGCCTGCACGGGAGTCCAGCGGGTTTGGCATTGCCGCCTTTAGTAGGTACTGAGAAAGAACTGAAATATATGAAGCATACAACGTGCATTGGCGAAAGATTTACTCGAAGTTCTTCCCTCACTGTTAATTAAAATGTTTTCCTGCATATAATACGCATATTCCTTCTTTGATTGTTATTACAAAAAGCAGTGCACCCATTGCAAGAGATCGCGTGACGTTGTACATTCCAATAATCATCCACATTGTTGACCTACACGGATTAGAAGGGCAGACGGAGCAGGGCCAGACGAAAACGCGAAAAGCTCTTTAGTATTGTTGTTACCATGCCACCACACATAGCAATCAGAATTCTAACAAGCTTAAACTTGATCGTGTGCTTCCTCGCGGTGGTGCACCATTACCATGTACATGGATACAGAACAGCAGAAGTTGAAACGCCACTGGGGCGGATGCGAGGAGTCCAAACTTTAAGCCGGGACGGGAACCTTTACTATGAATTTCGAGGTATTCCCTACGCAAAACCACCTTTAGGGAATTTGCGTTTTGAGGTAATTTATTTTTCATATGTTCTTCAGCTTATCTAGAATTTGATGATGTGTCACTAAGCTACATTTTGAAATCAAATACTAGCCGCCAGTCCCATCCGAGCCATGGGGTGAAGAACTACTTGATGCCACGATTTACAAGCCATTTTGTCTTCAGTACGACTTAATATCCCGCGTTCGACTAGGAAGTGAGTCATGCCTCTACTTAAATGTTGCTACTCCGAAGGTAAACTGCATGGAAAGAGCATACAATGTTTCTGACATACTTACTAATCCCAAAGTCTTGATGAATTTTCAGCTTCCGTCACTGTCTACCCAGAATGACACGGAGTTGCTCCCCGTCATAGTCTTCATATATGGCGGAGCATTCATGTCAGGATTTTCCGATGTGTTCACCGGCTCATACTTTTTGGATCAAGATGTTGTGTTCGTTGCAATGAACTACCGTCTGGGAGTTTTTGGTACCTTGATATTTGGATACTTTAATTTGCCTTCGCATTCGCAGAGTTGGTATAGCTCAATTTATATTCTTGACCATGAGGAAAATTTGACATGTTAGGGTTCCTGAATACCGGGGATGATGTGGTGCGCGGGAACATGGGACTGAAGGATCAGACATTGGCCTTGCAATGGGTTCAGGACAACATCAGATCCTTTGGCGGAGATCCAGATTCAGTTACCTTAATGGGACAGAGTGCTGGGGGGATTTCCGTTCATCTCCACATGTTTTCTTCCCTGTCGAAAGGTAGTAATTTTTAGTGATCTGATATAGTTTATGTACTTTGTATTTACCACGGTTGTAAGGCTGACCAGCTTCTAATTTGATTTAAGGATTGTTTCACCGCGGAATCTCCATGAGCGGTAACGCGCTGAATAACTTTTTATTAGTGAAGCACCCTCGGAAGCAAGCCCTTCGATTGGGACGATATATGAACTGCCCAACTAATGACACCCAAGCAATGGTCGACTGCCTGAGGGCAATTCCTGCGCTCACAGTGAATCGAGCAAACAAGGAATATACGGTATTGCCATTGAGTCCACTTACGTATTTTTTAGCTGTCCTATCTAGTACAAATTTGTAGTGCATTAGTAGGTTGTCTAAATATTTTAAAGTAATTTCATAAGTGTCATAGTTCCATAAGCCAAATGAAAACCTCTTCTTTCCTTCAGAACATGCTGGAGGGTAGAATGGGATTTTACGGACCAAGTATAGAGTCGGTAGTGGACGAAGGAGCGTTCCTGACTGCCGAACCGAGGGAGCTTCTGGAGGCCGGAAACATCACTCGTGTTCCCTGGGTGGTAGGGAACCTCCCGAACGAAGGCTTACTCTTCGCAATACGTATGAGATTAATCGAATGTTTATTTTCATCCTCGGAGCATGTTGTTTATAGACACATGTAATCCCTGATTATAGTGTTACTCAAGAACAGGCCGTCTCGCGAGCTTCTGGAGAGTCCGGAATGGGTGAAGTATGCGCCCTCCTTTTTCACATATGACGATCATCCTAACAGTACAGAAATTACTCGGGCCATTCAGAAAATATACCTGGGAAATGAAGAGTTTGGTTCGGAAGAACTCATGGGTCTATCAAGAATGATGACTGACCGCATGTTCTTCGATGGGACTTACGACGCCGTCCGGTTACAGTCCAAACTTTCCCCGGTGTACGCCTACGAGTTTATGTACAAAGGAGAGGTTTCCTTTGCAAATATTCTGGCTGGGATGACCAGGTCCAGGTACTTACCGCGCACTCTTGGCCTTGCATACTCGGCTGCCAGCCAATGGTTATCAGAGGCCTTCAACAATCGTCGCCGGACACAACTCTGTAATAGCCGAACCTATTAATGTGTTTCAAAAGTACCGAGAATATTATGTTATGTGTTTATTTGATATTCTCTAGACGGGTGTCACTCAGATGACCTGCTCATGTTCTTCTACTTCCCATTTGTATCCAGACACGTGCAGCCCGGAACACGTGACTATGCCATGTCCGCAGAGATGGTGAGGGCATGGGTCACATTTGCGAAAGATGGGTAATTCGTCGGGTTAATCTCTAACTGAATGATTCTAACTATGAGGTCCTATTTTATTTCGGTACAAAATTTTAGTGCCTTTACTTTTTAGTGTGCCGGGGGAAATATTTGGGGCAGCGTGGAATCCGGTTCCAGCAAACTATTCGGAGAGTTCTGGAGAAATGCAAGTGTATCTGAAAATCGACAATAGTTGCGGAATGATTGAGGAAAACTTTACATCCCGGATTCAGCTTTGGAAGTCAATTTTAGGAGACTAATTCCTCTCATAACACGATCCTATTTCCATTTCAGTATTGCCGTGTGAGCTTAGTAAATGAGTTCCCGGGCCTGAGTGCATTAGAGAAAATAAGTCCATTACGGCTAATTATCCTTAATATTTTCACAGTAGGCAGTTACTGAAAGAGCAGTTGGATCAATTTAAAAACTACACGCACCAGCGTAGGCACGCGCTAAGTCCAACTCAGCCATTACCATCAGCACCGAATTAAAATTGCTACAGCCATAGTGTTGTGGAAAAAGGTTATGTAATTAGATAGTTACATCACGTACAACGGAGGATATAGGACTGCACATGCACGCACCCAGTGCGCATTTGAGGAAGTCTACATATTTGAGAAATAAACTAACTGCGCATGTAAATAGGTCAACATTTTAATTAGTACCACATCCTCACTCGAACACTTGCATACTTAAAGGTTATTTCCTTATTGTTGCAACGAAGGGGCGCCTGATTGTCTGTACTCTCTCTCGCTCCAACACCATTCTGATGTATAAATGTACTGATTTACCTCAATTGTTACAAATTTCATAACATTTCGGCAGACAGGTAAGCTGACATAAGCAGACATAAGCTGAAAAGGTTTGTACCTTTTCAGCTTATGCTCTAAGGTTGCTTCCCTTGTCTCCAACATCGTCTTTGATGAAGCGAGAAAGGCATCTAAGCCATGCATGATGGCCGCAATAAGCCATTCTTAAGCATGACGGAGTAGTCATTCTGATAATGATGGTAGATACACGCCACACACTCTACATTGGCAAATTTCAAGGCATAACAACGTGTAATTACGCCAACACAAGGGTAAATAATCAACATTTGGGATGCTTAACATTCATATAAAATTATTAACCGTCCGGCTACAAGGTGGGAGCAATGGTTGTGGTCAGTGTGTGGCATAACGCAGCGACAGCAACACTGAAATGGTTTCAAGTTTCCAATACACATAATAATGCATCTGCTGGCGGGCACGAGAAGGGACCCAGTCAGTTGTGAACAGGCAACCGGCCAGATGGATCAGAATGGGCAGCGTGGATCGAAGAACAAATACACGCAAGCGGAAACAAATAATATATGGTGAAAGCGGCCATTTGAATAAAGTTCCGGAATTATTATTATTTTTTCATCTTTTGCTGGTAAGATGCATGGCCGAGCCATTGCACCAGCATTACTTCTTTTTGGTTCATTTGTGTACCTCGCGAGCACTTTTAACCACTGGTTCAACCTAGCGACTGTTCCCAACGTGAAAATCGAATCTGGCAGACTACGGGGAATCTTGCAAGTGTCTCGCGAAGGCCGTAATTACTTTGAGTTCCGTGGGATTCCGTACGCCAAACCGCCGATTGGGATTCGAAGATTTGAGGTAAATTTAAGGACAAACGAAGCTTTCAGTGACCATTCCTATTTCAACGGGCGCACGATAGTTGAAAAACTTGTCATGTGCAGTGGTTTTACGACAATGAAAACGTTGCGATAAAATATACAAGGATATGTTAATCCTATAGCTAGTAAGCCTGAAATTTTGATAGCCTCCAGTGGAAGCCAACCCGTGGATTGGAACGAGAGATGCCACAACCTATGGACCAGTCTGTTTACAGTATGAGTACCTTACCAAAGTCCTGCAGGGGTCAGAAGACTGTCTATATCTCAATGTAGCTACACACAGGGTAAAATCAATTTGAACTATAGTTCAAGAGCTGGCGATCGTTTGAAAGTAACATTTAATTATACAGGTTCTAACTGCGAGGGAAATTCGAAGGGTAGCTTTTGTTCCTGTACTAGTTTTTATCCACGGTGGAGTTTTCATGTCAGGATTTTCCAACGTTTACCGTCCGAAGTACTTAATGGACGAAGACGCCGTTCTAGTCACAATTAATTATCGCTTGTCATCTTTTGGTAATAGAAATTCCTAATCCATAAATAAAGCGTAAAATAGGGATCCCTGACCAATAATGAAATCTAATTTTTAAATTTTAAAAAAATCGATCCTGTGATAGGATTCTTAAACACGGGTGATGGCGTCGTTAGAGGGAACATGGGGCTTAAGGATCAGGTGCTGGCGTTGCGTTGGGTTCAGCAAAATATCCAGTACTTCGGTGGAGATCCCAAGAGGGTGACAATAGTGGGAGAGAGTGCCGGTATGATTTTCTTCGTTTGTGAAGTGATGTTATGTGATGTTTGCAACTGATAACAAGTTTTGTAATTCCCAGGGGCGTCAAGCGTGCATTTACATATGTTGTCACCTTTGTCCAGCAGTAAGTATGGGCACATCGTATCTATAGATATGGAGTAAAGATCATAAGTGTCGGAAACGTATTTATGTTTCAGACCTGTTTCACCGTGCCATAGCACAGAGTGGTACAGCACTCAACTTTTTCGCCCTAACAAGAAATCCAAGGCAGCAAGCTGAGCGGCTTGCATTAATGCTCAACTGTCCCATCACCAACTCGACGGAAATGGTTTACTGCTTAAAATCTAAGTCTGCCTTGGAGCTCAATGCTATTCATTATGAGTACCTCGTAAGACTAAATGGCAACAATGAGTGATACAGTTTATCATAAAGAACCCGCAACAATGTCATATGGTTTCACTATTAGGACTTTTTCAGCCCGAGAGAAGCATACTTTTCGCCAACAGTAGAGACAGTTATTGATTCTGACACATTCCTTTTTGATGATCCCGCCGTCTTGCTGGAGCAAGGGAAGATACATCGTGTCCCCATGATAATTGGGGTCAACTCTGACGAAGGTCTACTTTTCATCGTTGGTATGTAGTTGTTCGTGATTATAAGACATCTCGACAAAGATGGATTCGCAAACACCAAAATTTTTCATACGAAAATTACTTGCTAATTTAGATGCACTCACCAACAAAACAAGGTCCTCTGGATTAAATAATAATTGGGAATACTTGGCGCCCCGGATCTTCCTTTACGAAAATCATCCAAATCAGACCACAATTTCAAGAGAAATACGGAAATACTACTTCAATGATCAAGCTTTTACCATGAATACGATTAAGACTGCGGCAAATTTGTTTTCCGATCGATTCTTTTTCGAAGGCATTCATGACTCAGCGATCCTCCAGTCCCCATTTTCCCCAGTGTACCTCTATTACTTTACCTATCAAGGGAAATTTGGATTTGCCAATTTCCTTCTTGGAATGACTCGTTTCTTGCCGGAGCCCATTGATGCCATCTGGTCTGCCACTTACAACTGGTTTAACACAAATATACTCCGGAGAGATAAGAAGAACTTTGGTATCCCGTAGTAACATAAAATGACACGTGATGTATACTAGACGTACACTATGATCTTTTAATCGAATGGATATAATTAGGGGTGTGCCACTCAGATGACCTTCCAATATTCTTCAATTTGCCCGTTGTTGCTGAGGAAATCGTACCTGGGTCAGAAGACTATCCATTTTCTCAGGCTGCTGTGCGCCTTTGGGTATCCTTTGCCAAGCACGGGTAAGTCTACTGTTGACTTCATTACGGATTCAATCATACGCAACGTGCTGATTCGTATCGTAACTGCTACCATCAGATATCCTGAGGAATTCCTTGGCGTTCGTTGGACTCACGTGAACGCGTCTTCTGCCCGAGAGGGTCAACTTCACTACCTGAAACTCGATGACGAGCCCAGGATGATTTTGGAGCCATTTCGAGATCGAATCTGGTTCTGGAAGTCTCTAAATCTTGACGGCTAAGTTTTGAAATAAGTCAATACAGATTTCGCTCGGCCAATATGGAAAATTTATAATAATTACCCATTTGAGTACAAAAAGAAACTCACACAGATTTTAATGCAGTATTTATTGGGAGAGTTAACTCTACATTGTATTTATGTTATTTTTTACCATTGGGACAGCATGCAGTATGTGCCATTACAGGCTCGCTTATATGTGTGAGACGTGATAAAATAAATCGGACGGACATATATCACAAAAAAGTGCGACTAGCCATTGCCAAGAGGGGTATGGGGAAGTCACGTCCATCTCAATGGGGCCATAAGATAGTTTGCGAAACTAAAACTTACGGGAATCAGGGTTTCTCAGTTGTTCGACTTTGACACTCCGGGAGGCTACCCACATGATTCCTAGACAAAGGCAAACGAGGCTCACCCCTATCATGGACCATCGGGCCGTTTCTACCTTTTCCTGAGCATGATGCAACTGTGACAACAGTTTAATCAAATTCTCTGGTAGCTCCATTGCCTTAATATCATGCGCATAAAGAACTGTTTAGGACAACTGGACCAGTAAAATTTGTTACCACATCTTGCAAGCAAGATTGTGATAGCTGTAGATACGTGAACACTTACCTCTTCCGCCCACATTATGGGGAACGTTATTTTGCGGACTTTGTTGATAGATGGCATAAACTCCACAGGGAAGATGTCTACGTTGAATTGCAATCTCTTGGCTGCTCTCATCACCGTCCCAGTTACCTGCAATAACCAACGAATTTAAGCAAACTATGTACTAACTTACCATCCTCCGGAGCTACATGGGTATTTGTGAGCATTACCGGCTCAATTTCTAAGACCGTCTTGTGCTGCTCATCCACTGGATTCATACCCATCACGGAGGAGATTATATCAGAATCTGCTGCCAAGAAGTGAGGACCAGACAGAGTCACAGGAGCTCCATCCCTGCAGCTAGAGATGTAGATCAAGCCATTCCGCTGACAGCCCCATGGGTCGTGCGGTGGACAAAAACATTGGTTTTCCTTGTTTTTCAAAGGGTTCAAGGTGGCGCGTTTGGTTGGCGAGAATCTTAAACCAGGTATTCCTTTAAACCTCACTTCACCGCTTGATTCCAGCTCCATCGATCGGCAGGTTTCAGTAGAGAATATCTCGAGTACTTGACCAGGTTGAATATCAGGAGGGAACAAGGTCCCGTCCGTTCCCTTGATTGCACTGCAAGGAGAGCCCGGTTTATGCCATGGGAGTTCCGTGCAATTATTCCACTTGTAAATCATTCCAAATTCAGCAGTTGCAGTCACCCCAGTTTTAACTTCGTACAGGCCATCGGCCGATCCATTTTTCTATTTCAAGAGTTTTCAAAATAATGATTGAATGATTAATTGGCAGCCTAATTTTTTAAAATTCATCACGGCGGCATAAATTTTAGTCAATTTTCTCAAATTTGTCTCTCAATAAATACTGTGAACGTTATTTTAAATCGCACACCAAATACATTATATAGCTAATTATTGTTAGTCGACTCACGCCTTTGTAAAGGGCAAATGTGCCTCCGTTGAAACTCGGCGGAATATCCACGTGGCCAACTGCGACTTCCACAATTGGGTCCGAAAGGATATCCACGTACGTCTGTACCGTGAATCCATCAAAGAGCAGCTCTCGCACAGAGTTAGTTCGAAACAATCCCTCCCCCTTCTCCACCAGCATGGAATCCAGCTCGCTCAGTACAAACTCGGAGTCAGTCAAAGCTGCCGCCATGCTCGCCACTGCCTAACAAAATCATAGCGATTAAATGTTTTTGATTAAAGTTTGTAGTATGTATCTACGTTTCTTCTCTCGATCTAGGCTTGTTAGAAGTGGAGCTTTATTATTAATGAATGCAGTACGATGAATTCCTACTAATCCACCCAAATGCTGGCGGCAGTAAGAGCACAAACGTTATTATAATCCGGTGGCGACCTCAAATTGCAACCACTCCCACTGACACTAATTTGATGATGAAAATTCATAACTTGTACACTTTTTTATTATATTAATCAAATTTACCCTTAAATACCAAATGATTCTGCAATCGAAATATAAGTGAGACAGATAAGGTGTGCAAGACTTACAATGCATTATCATCTAACTGCTACTAGCACCCTGTTTCACCAAGTCATCACAGTGTGTTGGCACCTTTGGGAATTTCATGGTTTTTCCCTGAAAACTCATCTGAACCTGTGTACTGCCAAGCAGCGCAAATATCATAGGATAATGGGAGAGGAAAATCGGTACACCACTTGTAGTTTATAACTTTTGTACTAAAAAATGTCAGGTTCAAAATTTTCTTGCACGATAGCTTGGGGGTACGAATGCAGAAATTGGTTAAGCAGTCGTTGCCTTCATTGGGGATAGCTGAGGGCAAAGGTCTCCTATTTTAACACATCTTGCGTGAGTGCAGAAAGGATTGGCCAGGTCAGTTTCTCTGAGGATTAAGGTTACGACAGGTCACGGAAATTTCATTCTATCATTAGATTGCATGCGTGAACAAGGCTGCATGTCTCAGGTGTAATAAGCAATTTACAGTGCAAAATGACATATTTTGGACTGCCATAGGCCAGAAAGCTGCTCTCTTCGGCGCGTGCATGATTGTCATAACAGGACTTCTGTTGAGATCTGACGAGCAGTAGTGAATTGGTCAGACGAGTGGTTCATATAAGTGCAAGTATAATGTTTTCCCTTCAAGGTAAGTCGTAGATTGTAGGTGGTCGCACATAGCTTTGGGTGTTTATACCTAATAGCAGGCTGTTTTGGCTCCTTGCTTAACTATGTGAGGAAATATGCAGATTTCATACTGTCACTGTTCACGTGTATGAAGTATAATTACTACTACTGTCGGAAGGGTATTAGAGTTAACTGGAAGCTTGGCGAGGAAGAGTGGTGCTCCAACTAAAAAAATTGTTCTATCTCTCACAAAGTACAGTGCTGTGCGGGAGTACTAACGGAAATGACAATGGGTCACCTACCACAAATGGGATGTTGAGAAAGGTCACCATATCGTTGTCGCTTCCCGCAGACATTTCTGGCTCGAAGTTGTAGTATACTTTTTGCCTGTACCGAAGAGTATCAGGTAGCTCACCCACTTCAATCCCTTTTTTGCGGCGGCGCTCTCTATTGTGGAATATTTCAAAACAACGACAGTACCACGGTGCTATAGTGTTTACATTTTCAGTTCATTTGACAGTGTACTACTATTCCCTACTTTGGGATGAATGTATTTTCGTCTAAAATAAGCATTAAAACTTGCTAATGAATGAATTCGTAGTTTACCTGTAAACATACGGACCCAATTCGGCCACCTCTGGCTTTGCCCCGCGTGCAAACTCATTCGGATTGGTCACATTAAATATGAAAATTTTTAGATAGACTTTCACATATTCTCCTGGATTTTCCCAGGTTTTGTAAATCACTGAGCTTTGTTCCAACCTGGAGGACTGCAAAATAGAACAGGCTTGCACGGCTTTTATTCATTTCAACTAAAATTTGAAGGCGTCAGTATGCTCATCAATTGATAGGAACTTCGTAAAGCCCTCGCCGAGTAGAACTGCAGCTCTAAACATAATTTATTTCGAGTTCATCTTGTTCTGAACAATAAGATGGCATTAGGGGATGTAATGATAAGGAAGAACCTGTTTCGTGAAAGGAAAGTTTAAATGAAAGTTGTATTTATCTCTTATCGGCCCGACATATGCAGGATTGCTGCTAAATGTCATTGATGATGATTTCGGTCAGGAGCTACGAAGAGTGTTCATTAAGACAGCTGTCAAAGGCTTGTGAAAGCTCACGTAGCCCCTCAAGATGACTTTTCGATACATGCCAGTTGAGTGGCAACGACGTTGCTCCTGCTAGCGCCTGCCATGCATTAATATGTTTAGCCTTTTCGATCTCATCTCCTGCTGGAACATTAGAGGCAACCATTGTTACTAACTTCAACCCTTCTTCCATCGACGTCACTCAATGTATGGCTATCGTAAATTAAATATTAGGATGACCAATCAAATCATATTTTGAATGGGGCCATTGAAAGCCGTTTGTTGTGACGAGTCTTGTACATTGCAAGCTACTGCAGCTGAAGCATTTATAACAGGAGACCATAATATGTAAATGAAAGCAGGAATATAGCTTGTATGGATAACCATCTGAAAAGTTGAAAGCAGTGAGGTATGTCAGAAGATGCAGCGGACTTGACATTATGTCAATAAGCCGTTTAATTTGTGCTGTTATCAATTCATTTTCAGCCCCATAGGACTAGCAACAGCAAAGTAATGTAAAATAACTCTAGGCACTTCTAATACATACATACATATGAGGCATAAGCCTATCATCATAATCACTAATCACACTGGAGGAACATTTGCAATAATTTATTGCATTTTGTTTTTTGGCGTTGCTTGGAATCACAAGAATGAAATTCCTGTTAAACGTTTAGAATGTTGTAGGCAGTGCAAAGCAATTTATCACAAGTAGGATTTTCCTCACGACGAAACTTGTGGATGCAAAAAAAAATAAACAAAAAGTCAAAATTTTGGGTAAAATTTTTCATTGTTCATAAATTGTATCAAAATTCAATTAACAACAAAGATTTTCACCACCGTTTTTACCTTTATATTGTTTTGCTTTTT
Source organism: Pseudobourletiella spinata (assembly GCA_009870155.1). Taxonomy (NCBI): domain Eukaryota; kingdom Metazoa; phylum Arthropoda; class Collembola; order Symphypleona; family Bourletiellidae; genus Pseudobourletiella; species Pseudobourletiella spinata. Next base: position 43,378 of record WJFA01000055.1, on the reverse strand, counting down.
TGAACGCATTTGCCCAAAAATAAATTAATTTGAAAAACCAAGCTCATAATTGATATTTCTCAGCATAACCTACCATGAAACAACGGAAACGTTCAATATCTTTGCCTATTTTGCACTGGTTTATCTGTAGTGAATCTTTTAAGAAACACCAAAGGGGTGGGGTAACCCATTAAAAATTTAAATTTGAATATTTTGGAAAATAGGCGTAACTTGGGCGAACGGCATTAGGGTTAGTAGATTGTAGGTTGGGTCTAGTGATGAAAATCGAAATCCGGAATTTCGGAACGTTCCGGTTCCGATCCGGAATCGGACCTCAATTTTGGTACGGATTTGCATCCCTATAGTTGGTTCACATATCCTACATATCCCCAGTCATCCCGAGTAGACCTGTTGTGAACAGTTGGGTGACCCTCCTGTTTAGGCGAATGCAAATCAATGCAGGAAGAAACACGAATGCTACTCATTCCCGGTCTTTCATGCAGAGCGAATGAAAGTAACCAGCTCGAGGTTTGAGCCAATAAGACGGAAATAGTGTTGTGATTTAGTTACATATTTAGTTTCGTTAATATTGTTGATTCAATGAAAAAATATAACTATAGAGATAACATGATCTATACACACTAAGAACAATAACAAAAACAAAAATCTAACGCAATCACAATACAGTGGGGTTTGGCTATAACGGTTCCTCAAGGGGCCGGCAAAATCCCACCACTATAGAAAAAAACCGCTATAAGAGCACCTTTATACATTGTGTGTAAACAAGACTGGACCGTGTAAAACCCACCACTAAAAAGAAAATCCATTAATAAGCCAAACCGTTATAGCCCAACTCCACTAACTAAATGCCTCCAGCCACTTTGTTATTGTTAATAAATACAGCAAAGTTACCAGATTTTGTTGTAAAATATACCACTAGACGGAAGCAATCACTGTAAGAATCAGATTATTGCTTTCGACAAACAAGCTTCGTAGTCCAACTGTATTATAAAAAGTTGTTCACTACTTCCAGTCATAGTTCATAGTGCTCTTCCAGCAAATGAGAGGAGGTCTGTGAGCTTGAAATTCATGCACAAAATTGGCAAAAGCATCATATGCTAATGTAATGAAGGCAGAGAGTAGTACAAGTACAACTGATTAAACCTTAGGTAATGTGTGAGAACTTCAGGCACAGGTTTCCGTGAAGTATTAAGTTAAGGCAATTAACGTAAAGTACTGGACACTCTACACAAGTGCATCAAATCAACAAAGCCGAAATAGCTCAGTTGGGAGAGCGTTAGACTGAAGATCTAAAGGTCCCTGGTTCAATCCCGGGTTTCGGCAATAAATAAATTTTTTCTTCACTTTTGTATGCCTTCGTGATTTAAAATAGTTTTAAAGGCGCATTTGTAATTCTACGAAATATGAAGCAACCCTTATACTATGGGTTAGGATATGGATAACTCCGCACTAAATTTTCATTTATTTTCCAGATTAGCATCGTCGTATTATATAAATTTAGGTCGTAAACGACTCAACTCCACTTTCGCCGCTGCTCACTGCTTGGGAATATTGTCCTCATTGTTCAGTGTGAATGACATTAGCAGCCTTACCACCTCATTCTTTACTTCATGCACTCCAGCATACCAGAATCTCACATTTCACAGTAGTATGCTCTCTAATCTCTAATTATGATGATTCTGGTTTACATGAAATATGCGACAATCCATTTCTCAGGTGTTCCTCATCTACATGATCAGTACTTCAGTTTATGTGCGGATAAGCCGTAAGCCATAAAATCTTGAAACGGCAGGAAACCAAAAATGTAGCACAGTGCCCCCCACCATGATTGGTACGACAAAACGGAATACGCAGGCCGGAGTGAAGCGATTAAAATCCTATTCATGTTCAATTGCATAATCACAATCACATATATCGCACCCGCTTTTCAGAGACAATTCAGTGAACCAGTGGCATGACAATCTCATAACATGACTAACGGATGCTTCAGGCTACTAGGTGAACCGAACCTTATTTGTCATTTTGACCTTTGAATATGATCTGACTCAAACATACTTATTGTTAGAGTTGAACTTACCACTTTTTGCCACCCCAACGAAACTGGTGTTAGCTCTGTCATAAAATCTTGATTGACACCTGTACGTCTGTTTGTGGCATTCTTACAGAAATTGAGCGAGCGAAATTATCCTTCACAAGATAAGACGTGCCTACCCAGACTAACCCCTTAATTTGTTATGAAACAGCTCCATGAGGATGTACCTTTGCCCATGTTTTCTTTCAGTTCCCTGTTTGGCAAATAAGCATAAACTTGGCCGTCTTTCTGAAAAGGATGCTCGTGAATCCCTAGGCACATCCTTCTCACCTGCTAGTATTATACCCTCACAAATACTTTTGACCATCCAGTATAAGTGCGTAACCTCAAAGTAATACTGTTTGCACATACTTATAAAAGTTGAGACTTTCTTTGATATCTATTAAGTATTTGGGAAAATTAAGGAGACTATTACGCCTACAATACGAACGAATGCAATTGCACCATTGAAACAATCAAAAATGCGTAGTGTGCAGAGTCCTATTGGCCTCCTCTTACTACGTCACCCATAATGACTAGTGCAAGCCACTCAGCTCCGGGTTTCGCATCAAACAGAGTCAAACAGAGAAAATGAGTCACGTTAGATTTTATCTCGCAGATGAACTTATTGTTATATCGCGGCAAGGAATTTTTCTCATGCGAAAATCAGGCCAACACTACTCGGGAAGTTATAGGATTGAGTTAGTGATTGTTCAATGGTCATTTGCCTCTCGCTCTCGCTGTTATTTCTATCACCCACGCTCCATCATAATTTCATTCACATCGCACCCTACATCAGCGAGTTGTACTAAGAACTTGTAATGTGCCCGGAGGCAAGTTAGTGTTAATCTTGGTTTAGTACAAGCCTACCAGCACAAGCTATCAACGACCATGGAGGGTAACAAATTCTTTGTTGTTTCTGGCCGTAGGAGTCAAATTGGACTTCCTATGATAGTTTCTCTGTGGTACTCAAATTTATTAATTCGGCACATGGTTTCACAATCGGTATAAGTGGGAGTTCGTCTATGATCGTTCGTGTGACACTAACCTTGTTGACCATGGTTCGAATGACTTGAGGGAATACAAGCCAACCCAGGATGATGGAAACGACCAAAGCCACGACCCCACCACCGATCAATCCCACTGAAAGCTTATGCATAATGCTGACCAAAGATTCATTCACGTCCTTGCGCCGCAGTACTGGCCACAACTTAATGATAATAATTTCTGTTTCTTCTTCAGAGAATCACAGTGTAACAACTCACGTCCGCCTTAAATATATTCTCTTCCTGCTAGTTGATTTGCATAGAAATTGATTTCTCAAGTTTTTTACGGTTTACAGTACAACAAGGAGGAGGAGAAACAGTACAAACAGTGGTAGTTTGGCAGAATCAGAAGAAGAAATCGAACACACGGAGAATTTCTACAATTCAGATGAGGTTGCTGTTGACTGAGTGGTGGCGGAGATTTTAATCCGCTGCATGGTTGATGCAGAGCGGAGCGTGGATGCCGATTCGATTCAGCAACGGTACCCGTGCAGCTTTCCATGTACCATTCGTATAACTATATCTCCGTATTTCTTCCCACCCAAGTCACTGAAAGTAACGGGTGGTGTGACAGAGTCGAGGGAAAATCCTTGTGGATACTCGGTCAGACAACTATGGACCTAGTAGCAGTTAAGCTGGGACGACAGGTGATGGGAAGGAACCGTTTTTACGCCGCTAAATTTGTGCACGTAACTATAATTCTCGTTGATGAGGAATGAGGAGAACTGCAGGTGAGAATATAATGAATTCAGTGATAATTGGGCAAATGGCGTTGTTTGCGATTGAATCGATAAGAACATTTCATTACTAGCTAAATTTCCTGGTGCAACATACGTGACTATACTCGCCCGGATATTCTTCTTGTTTGTACTGACAAAGGTCACCTTAATAAAATCGGCTAACTACTCAATTGAATTGCTTCCTTTAGCATTACCATAATTTTAGGTCTGATTCTGGTGTGGTATTAGCTTGCCAAATTACGCAGAATGAGAGTTTAACATTCCATGCTACAAAATATCTCAATTAGGAGTCTAATAGCCATGAAAATTATGCCTAATGATGAAGCTGATGTAGTGTGGTGATTAAAAACTAGTTGTAATACAGATTTTCAATATGGCTTTCTTATAGAGTCTTGCGCTCAAGGATGAACTCCGAAAATTCAGCAGCACTGGCCTCAGAGTAATTCTGCCCGTCATGTTCACAGTTAGATGCAGCACATCTGGGCCATTAACACTGGCGTCAGCCCATGAGCTCAGGCTGTATACTGGAATCACTCTCGTATACTGCCCCAGTGTCTTTCAGGAAAGTAAAAAAAGGACAACAACAAGGCCCGTAAAAAATTATTGTGGACTCGTACTTCATGCTTCTCAAGTATATTTTATTTTATGATGGCAAATTACATGTATACACGCACCTGGCTATCCCGAAAATTGAGCTACTCTTTGGTAGCTAGCTCCCATCTTGGGTTTAGGCATATTCTCTTGCCATTGGCAAAAGTTTGAAGCGACATACATGCTATAAAAAATTCTGAGTTACCCCAACTAAAATCTAGCAGTAGGTAAGTCATGAGAAACGAGTTCAATCGGCCGCCAGTTCTCCCACAATTCATCACAAATAATCACCCTGTGTATAGAATTTTTACGATTCACTCAAGAGTTAGCAGTACTACGGTCAGGGATTTAATGGCACAATGTAGACATTTCAATTAATACTTGTCCACTTTTCGGCACGTTTCCTCCGGCTGCACCCTACGAACCAATCATCCAGTTTTGCAGCATAAATCATGATCGACACATGATGATGCTTGGGTGGTGCTGCAGCTGGTGCGGAATGCCAATTCGAATAGTTTTCTGAACATTTGTGTCTTATCCGTACTATTCTACCAGCCGTAGTCATATTTTCTGATACATCTATACAGTAGTCGAGGCGTCGTGCTTATTACGACCATATACGAGCAAGCTTGTAAACAGCTTACAACGGGTTGTAAGTGGTCCTCCAATCTACGCAGAAAAAGATTCGAGACAATTTTTTCTGGACCTTCCTACAAAATTTGTAAAGTTCCTAGTTTGTATTTTGGCTCAAAATGTCATGCTAATTTTACGCTGCTAGCTATCCTGAAGAATTTGATTAGCACAGATAAAAATATTTTGCAAAAACACACGGGTATTGGTGATACTATCAATACAAGTGGTACTCCGTCGAATACCCCCACTTCACGGTTCATCACCATATACTCGCAACAAAACATTCGCCCACCCACATAGCTCGCGCTCAGACAACGGTTAAAGGTTATTTATCATAGCACTGTAGAAATTGGGTGACATTTTGCGGCGAGGAAATAACCCCTAAATCCTATTCCGGCCGACTTTATCACCAAATACTGATAATTCTTTTGGTTAGCAAATCCCTAATCCTGCTTTTGCATGATTCAGTCGGGATGAAAATTTTCTCTCAAGTCAAAACTACAGTGCAGTGGTCGTCATCTCTCCACTGACAGTCCCTTCCCTACTCTTTCGTTATGACCTTTGAAAATCAAGCTAATTATCGAGAAAAGCAAGACGGTAAGGCACACATCTTTGAATGTTTTGGTGATTGTACACATAAGAGGGATGGAACCACTAATCAGCCTTATCGGAAATAATATCGCTAATTAGTTCTGAAAGCTACGCCTCCCCTGTCATTCCCATTTATTTACGCATCTCCTTCCATGTGTGGACCCATTGTCTATTCCTGTCATCCGTATACACCACCATCGGCTTGTGCACGTATGTTCCACCATAAGGTTTTTGATGGTGGGTGTACGCATGTAGTACTTCTACTACACCTTCTGTAGGTGGACCAGAAGGCGTGACACATCTCATTTCACCGCAGTTTTCCACGTGGAGTCCATCAAGAGGAACCGTATCAGGTTGGCCTGACTTGAGTACGGTTGGAGCACATGTCCTCTGCGGTGACCAAAGTCTGGGATGATTATACGAGGACTCACATTATTCCCTTTCCCCTTTACAAAGGAAGCTAGATTGAGCTTGATTATACATAATTTGCCCTCCAGCCACACGTTCCTGCTGGGAGCTCTTTCCACCGGTCTACTTTGAGTCTGAACACCATTCGCTGCCATTTCATTGCTTAAAATTACAAAGCGTATGAATTTATGCAGTGACGCTGATAAAGCTGGATTGATTTTAAAGGGTAGCAGGTCGCGGAGGAGGATGGATGATGAAAGCAGTTCGATGAAAGTTGGAATTGAATGTCAGCGACCGTGGTGCTCGGGTAATGCTATCATTCAGAAACACGAACAGACACACACATGTTCTCCAACAATAATAATAATGATGATGAGGATACAATAACATGGATGAAAAATCAAGCCGGTGCAACGTGGTGCATAAACCGCTGCACCATATAAGCTTAACCTGGCACACTGCTAGTGGTGTGTGTAGGAACTTGGGAGCGCAACAAATCTCCTTTACGCTCCTTGGACCTTACTGTTTCTGTAGCATAAAAAATATGAGATGATTAATTTATATGGCAATAAGGAAGATATATATCCTCCGTCCTTTTTTCGTAGCTTTACGGGTCCATTTAGAAAGCGCGTAGTGAAGAATGATGTAAAAATTGAAATTCATCCTTTCCCTTGGGATGAAGCTGGGCACGGAGCATGAAATTGTGTAGGATTTTCCAAGTTAAATTTCTCTAATCTCCACGCATAAAAGCCTGATTAAAATCAGTGCAGAGCTTCCGAGTTGATCAGATGGTAATTAAATGGACGGTCTTCTCCGTCCGGATCTGTTTGTGTGGGTACCGGACTGTGAGAAGATGATGAGCATGATGTTTGCATATGGGCGCATGTGTGTGTACACTCCCTGTTCGGCTCCCCTTCATACCGGACGGCTCATGATGACATGCATCACAAAGGCCCAGATCATCAGATTAGATAGATATTCCACGGTGAAGTACAGGTTTGATGAATGAGCTTCTTATGCCTCTCAGTTTCAAGCAAAAACATAACATATTTCCTGCTCTGTCATCTCCAAAGGGTATAATGTATATACATAGCTCTCCACCCAGCCACTGAAATGAAAATTAGAGGAACGGAACATCCTGCCTCTTTCGAACTGAAAACCAGTTGAGTTTTAACTCTGAAAAAATTCTTTGCTCCATTCTTTGATTTATGAGAAAATTTATGGAATCGGTCAGATTTTCCATTAGGCAAAATCGTATCAACCCACCAAGAACACAACGGTAGCCTAGTACGCATTATCACCTTTACTCAACTTTCTGGTTGAAGACGACCTCCTCCGGATCCAATAAACATGTTTGATGATTTCATACCGTAGAAGTTGCAATCTATTCTCTCAATCCCATATGGCCATGGGAAGGAGGATAGCAATAAAACCTCCACAGGGTGACGGCAAGGCATAGACCACTACTGTGAAAAGTAATTGGTTGCGGCAGCTGGGGATGATAGGAGGACAGTTTAATTTCACCTAGAACAAGGTTGAAAAATAGTGGCGGATGTATTCTACAACCTAGTTGATTGCTGATGTTTGTGCCATTAAATACTTAAACAGTGGGCTAGGAGGGTTCTATATCAATGGATCATTAATGTGGAATTACTTGAACATGATCATCATCAGCTCATTTCAACATTTATGAAGCAGTTGCAGCAACCTTCCGATAACGCCAAAAATACGGGTGAGTACGTTCTAACGATATTATGATGTTACACAGTATTTTTGTTCGCCTGGCTGTGTCTGCCCTGTTTTCCCATATACTGCCAAACCGAATGCAGGTAAGTGTGGCTCTAAATTTCTAGTCAACATTTCTGCCTTTATCATCCTCTCACACACTGGAATCAACCTTGGCGAACCTCATTCAATTACTTTTCACTTGCACGTAGTGCCTACAGGTTGATAGTCGTAACTTCACATCAGAGAAATGCATAAACGTGATGATGCTGTTCTACCACTCTTTCCTGCATTGTTTACATGGGTGTGTGGGTGTCAGTGTCACATTGTAGAGGATAGCAACAACAATGTCGATGTGAATAAAAAGCTAAAAGGAAAAATCTGAAAATTCTTCCATCAGCAAGAGCTATTTTTTGCACCTGACGTTTATAACGAGGGCAAACTTACTTGTAAAAATGCGCTGCTAGTGCGGAGGGCCGTGCATGCATATGCGACAGTCCGCGCTCCCCGCAATAAAAATGAAAAGGAATCTAATTTAATCACCTGACACTGCTTTTGTCCACAAAGTTAATGCTCATTCTCATAAGTCCTTTTTCTAGTTCGTGTCCTTTCCGCCGTGGATCCGCGTTTTGTTTATGGCTTATTCACATATATGCACGCATTATACACGTCAAGCTTTCATTGTAGCCTTAACACTGGCTCAGAGGTGCTGTATTCTCACCATTAGCCCGACTTCTAATAACGACACGGAGCCTATACAGTGCGAAAAGTAGTGCCAGAAGTTATGAAATACGACATGGAAGACCGTAATATCATTATTATTTTTCCAAACCCTATGAACACATCTTTAAGAAATCCCGACTTGACATCCCCACTGCACCCCAAAGCGCAGTTGACATCACGAGTGGCTAACGGTTTCAAACTTGATCGCGAGGACGGGGTTAGATTACAATGGAAATGCATATCCTCTTAATCTCAATTATCTCGAGGCTCATTCAACGGTGGGTGGACATAGTATAAACGCAAAGATGTAGTCATCAGAAGGGTGTCATACCCCTAATAAATTGCGTGCAGTATCTCGTGAAAAATTAAAAGAGCAATCAGGCTCAATTATAAAGACGCTCTCAACCCACAAGCCCCAACCAGTACGCACAACTTTGGCTTTGAGTCGTAGACAGTGCTCAATTATTAATCGCATCCAATTTCCGATGAAGAAATTAAATGGGCGGAACGGAGATGGGGATTGACTCACTGAGTTGCTCATAGTCTTGGTTCCCATCTTACTTAGTAAGTTGGATATACCCCTAAGGGGTTTAGACCAATGTAAATAAGACTCTTGACAGTTGCTCCTGTACTGTGGACACCGGTAGTGGAAGTAAATTATTATGCAATTAGCTTTCCTATTTGATTATTTATTATTTACCATGAGATCCTTTATCGTGTTGGCGGGCACATATGGCATAATTGGTCGTTGTCATTGCGCTGGGCAAACCATCGTCGTAATTGTCCCAGGGTTTCAATTCGTCTCTGTCGCTGGATTCTCATTGTGAAATGCCTCCAAGGTAAATTATTAGCGGGTGATGAAGCGCGGACTCATTTGCTGTGCACAGAGGCCTTCCCCCTCCCCCGTAGTAATCTCTCAATGAACATTATTTATGTCAACATTTCAACACTATGGATTGTAAGTGAAGTCGCCGTATGGATCACCAGTTGGATCGCCAGGGCCAAAGATTTTTCAATCGTATTTTGAGACCTCAAATTTTTCTTTTCCTTTCCCCGCAGAGAAATCTATGAAAATTTGTGAATCAAGAATAACATTTGATACTTTGGTTGTTTTATTGCCATAATCGATAGTTTCAGATTTCATTTAGGTCTTAAACGTGTGTATTGTAGTATTCTCCCTCACAGCACTATTCACAGCCCGCAAAATTGATCTTACCATCGGTACGGCCGAGGGTGAAGAAGAATGGGTTATACGGTCTAATTATTGCTGTCGGGCGAGCGAGTCATGAGAATAATTTGCAAATGCGATAAATTCGTGGGGCTGTACCGTGAGAGCGGCATACGTTGTATCGCTTCCTTTGTCTTTCACATTACCCCCACACAGTGAAAAACTTAAGACGATAAGCAATAAATGGGAAATGAGTTTCCCTGACGAGAATTCAAATGGCATTCTGATTTTTCTCAGTTTCATCCCCTCAATTTTCCCCACGCCACATCGGAACGGGGATTGGGAACGCACGTTCATTACACTAGCCTAATACCGTGACCACCCCAGAACTCCTTCACGTTCATCACATCACGGCACAGTGGATAGAGGAACTGGGTTGTCACACTCGCAAAATATTATTCGCAATTTTTGTGATGCATTAGATCTTCACAGCGAAGATTGGCCAAAATGTGAAGAGACGTATTCTGTGGTTTAGAGAATAATAATGGATGTGAAGGGCAAGGTTTGCGGGTTGCATGTCTGCGGATCATTTACTCATGTAGGTCTGTGGGTGACTCGATCAATGGAAACGTCAAGTCGATGATGAAGTGATGCACTCTGAGTTGCGCTTCACTGGCTGGTAGAAATGAAGAGACATCAGGGATTATAATTTAGCTTACGAAGATGTAATGCAAACAGATGCGAGGAAATGTACAGGAGAGGAAACTAAGAGAAAGAAGGTCAGAGTATTGTTGATGGGGATGAAATTTATAACCGCTTTGTGCAGAATTATCGACCTAGAAATTCCTCTCCCTCTCTCTCTCTCTCCCCCCGTCTCTCCACCCTCCCATTTTGCTCACATTCTAGAATTATCTATATGGGAAGGGCGATTATCGTCGTCATCTTGATCATCTCGTCATCACCATCATCAAGTTCGACTGCAGAGACGAGATAAGGAGTCTCCCAGATATCCGTGCCGAAAGGGGAAGAAAAAAACAACAAATAGAAAAGGAGTGAAAAAAAGGGGCGAGTGATTACGGGCTTGAGGCTAGAAAAGTACAGATGTTGGTGCAGGAACCCATAAAATTAGAAAAGGCTCCAACGTGGAACAGCACGAAAACGATGGAGCAAGATGAACGGAACATGCTAAAAGGTCTAATAACGTGTCCCATCTCTCCTATAGGCGAGAAGAGGAGAACGGTTTCAAGCACCCAATTCATGTTTCTCATCTCTTCCACTGTCTCTCAAGGAGGAAATGGGATCTTGAGGTGAAACTTGTTCTTGAGAAGCTAGGAGTGAAATGTGGGAGCATACACCGTATGTAGCATGTGTAAGTTACTCTGTTAGCTCGTAGTGGATGACATGATTTTCGGGCAATTTGACGCACACGCTCGAGAGTGGTCATAGGGCGTTAACGCAGGTTCAGATTCCAACATTAGCTCCTCATGACGGTATTATGAAAAGGGTCTAAAGAGCGGAATTAATGCACTTTTTCAATGTATCATCCCTATTGTTTACCTTTTTTGTTCTCACCTCTAGATTAGCGTCCCGAAAAGAATGTGGAGGAGCGAGAGGGAGACTAACTGTTGTGAGGAATGCCAGGGGATGTTGTAGCTGCTACACGATCCTCCGTCCGACCATAATGCTTTATTTTTACTCGAACTAACAGTGGTGAATGGAGCCGGCGTGTGTGTCTTCAGCCCCGTCGTGAGCTACCCAACCCATATCATTTCCCGTCAAAAGTCATTTTTCACCAGCTCTCACCCCTTGTCTCCTATCATTTCCCTCCTTCCGTCGCACATTTCCCTGCTTTTGACACTACTATATTCGCAAGATCTCTGCTTGGACAAGTTTCCTGACAGCAATCTCCTAATGGATGCTTTAAATACTTTACATTAGAATCCCTCCAGTTGGAGTCACTTGAGTGGAGATAGAGCGACCACCAGCAGAATTTTATGGCTGGAGCTGCTTAGGGTTCTCACTCATGCCATGAATGACAGAAACACTGCATCGTGCCTGGACCACTCGGATATGCGATAATAAATATCAATTTGGTGGCTTGCAACGAATAAGTGGACCTTACACACAACTTGCGCCACCTCAGAAGAACTTTGTCAGTATGTGTTACCACATGCTGTGACTGTTACCTTTTGCTTGATATTAGGCTTGCTAATGAGACAACTTCGGTAATGAAGGTATACAAACAATTTAGTTCACTTAAACAGGTATAAATTGAACAGAGTAAAGTATAAGCGAGTGCCTCAGTCAGTTGTTCTACAAGTTGAGTACGTGACGGTGTGATTTGTAAGGTTAGGTTGCTGCCATGGCACGCCAGTCAGGTTCACATACATTAGCTTTACGCGTGTCTCTTGACATGCTGTACCGGGCATTTTTGCAATGGAAGCGTTCGTTTGAGTTCACGCTTGCCGAGGAGCACCTTGGAGCACGTTGAAGCTTCTCAAGGCTGAATTGTTTTATGTTACGTGAATTGTTATGTATCCAATGAGTACAAGCTTTTGTGTGATACTTCCGATTGGTAACGGTATGGAAAGTTGGTAGAAACGTTTTCTAATAAAAAACCAAAACACCGCAGTCGCCATTTCCTGGTGATTTACCATAAGCGCTGCAAGTTGTTAAAATTTTAGCACCTCCAAAATGACAGTAATGACATGGTGCGGCAAAAATGATTTGAAGGGAATGTTTCCCTGAAGTATTATATGAGCTGTATCCGACTTGCGATAAATGGGGGCGGACCACCCGTCAGAGTGGGATTAATTTTTCAGAAAAGTTGGCACGGAGTGGAATAATTGCTCAATTTAAATGTCAAGCAAGCCACGGAGAATGGACAGCCTTCACATATCCTACTTATTGAGATGAGGAACTTCTTCACACGCATAGCAAGTAGACGGTGGAGTGCGTGGTCGAGACTATCTCCGCGCACCTAATAATAAAATATAAACTGAGCAACAGTGAACCGGCGGACGCAGCCGTGTCGTAATCTCCAACGATATGCAGTTTATGCTGACGGTGCGTAAGGTGCGTTGCGTGGGATTTCACACGCATGAGAATTCTACGTGATCCATCCATAGCGTCGAAGTGTAACTTTCTTCACGCATTGGTTCGCCGACTAATTAAATTGACCTGCCCATTCCCATCCCTCGCTTGTAACCTTCTTGATCGGGCTCCACGTGGGCGTGTGCTACGTGTCAAAAGCCGACTATGCAAGTGCACTGTATTCCACGAGATTCCACCGCCAAAGCTGGTATTAGTATCATAGTAAAATGTATCCTACAGAACGAATTAGTGACTCGGTATAATTTCAATTCGTAATGCAGTGCGGTGAGGCGGTTAAGCTTTCGCTACTGATTAGTTGATTATCAGATGGAGATAATAGATAACAGACTTGGACCGCAGTGTCTTTACACGACCGAGCTACGTAGGTCCCTAGGTCGTGGAAGGAGAGTTCAATTGATTGCACAATAGTTCTACTTGAGATCAACTGATGGGATTACCGGAAATATTGAGGGCTGAAGTTGAGTGGCACGTATTTACAGTAGCCGATCTCCGCCCGTACCTGTCCAACTCATTAACATGCGTAGGCATGAAATCTCCATCTGCTGAATCCACCTTAAGCTTTTTCTCTTCAGTCGTTGCACTACTCTATTACCATTGAGGGTGTCATATTGGATTTGCAATACGCAAATAATATCGCACTTGAGAGCATTGCCTCCTGACCTGCATGAGATTGAATCAAGTCCAGTTGCATCAACTCGTGGTTAAGTAAATAAAAACTCGGTTAATTGTAAATTGTGTACATGTGTGAGTGTGTGTGTGTGTGAGCAGATGGTAACCAAGTTTGGGCTAATCAGGCGGTGCCAAATATAGTCTCAGGCGCTATTTACTTCCACAAAGACCTCTCTCACGTTCATAATCCTACACCTGTAAATAAGCATCAGCATGACGGGGATGACTCTACTAACCAGGTGATGAATTGGGCTAAAATCACTCAAAGGTACAGTTGATTGGGCAAATGAATCCGATGGTAACGAGATTTGGAACCTCCACACAGAAAAACATGAAATTCATAACATACCATTCTCCCGAATGGACTAAAAGATGGATGATTTGGTTTATGTGTACGTGAGTGTGAGTGTATAAAGATGTGACTTCTTGCGAGTATGATGACGATAATAAATATAAATAATCACCATAATGATGATTTTGATGGCTCAGCTCTTAGTTTTACCGTGCTATACACCTATGATTCTTGAAGCAGAATAGGAAAAAACTCAATGTTCCACTGGCCAACATTTTTTTACACTCGGAAATCTAACGGCCTTCATGCCTGTATGCTTTTCACTGCTGGTGAGCGTGTGTGCTATGTGAGTGAGCCTTGTGGCAACTACTGGGTGTGTAATATGATAGCGTATCCGTCCCGCATGTATTTCACCGTGAACAATCTTCAGCCACTTCTTCTTCCTCCTCTGCTCTCTCATGCTCATCCACTGGTTTCTTCTGGTGGTCGCCGTTGTTGTTGCTACTGCGCCTGTTGTTGTTTTCCTCGCCTTCTCCGATGAACACACACACGTGAGGCATGCATACAAACTCACATGAGACTCTGGTGCATGATTCACTATAATAACCTATTCAAATGCTCGTCACAAAAGGATAGCAGTGGGGCTATGGTTTGGGCGCAATGAATCCGCTATTATTGATATGTTCATTCTTGTGATGGGAATGATTTGGGATACGATTGGAGCTCGAGAGACACCCTCCGTGTTCTCCCCGCTTGATGCTATTGCTTTAAGATACATGTCAAAGTATTGTTGTCCTGTGAAATGTGACCAAGTGTTCAAAGGGGACCACAGCAACCGATAGTATCGGGTGAGAGGCAGGAGAGAGTGCGCGATATAGTTTTCAACAAATGATGCCGTCGTCACTATTGTCTTTAAAGTCGTCATCTACACAAAACTGACCGTTCACCGTGCATCTGTGTGTATGTAGATGGATCAGGTAGTTTTATATGTAGATCCTGATTACCTTGCCATTGGAAATGAGTTTTTCCATCTTGATTTTCCCAAGTCAGGTTTAGCGGAGCATGTGTGTGATCGCATGTGTGAGTGAATACGGACATATGTACACATAGTTTTGTCCTGGGTTAAAAGACTGCTGCAAGGCGAAAGCAAGGTGTTGGTAGTAGGAGATGAATTAAGCACGTTTCTTCGATCTTCCTCCCTCCTTCAGCATCTTCTTGTGCGTCTTCTCCTTCCTCCACTTCTTCATCCTCTTCGGTTTCCCAACAAGCATATATATACTTGAGTACACCCTTATGTGTGTGGAGTAAATGATGGGATCATTATCGTTTGGGTGCTCCTTCTTTTTTATCAGCAGTGAGGCTTTAGCCATCGTTGTCGTCGCCGCCGTTCTTTTTCCTCTTCTTCGCCTTCATCCCAAAGACTTGTGCTCGTCCGGCTTGACTCATAGTTAGTCTCTCAGCTGACGAGGGTGGACGCAGGATAGAAATTAAAGTGAAGCTGCTGAAAAGGAAGTCCGAACACTTGAACAACGCTGCGGTGTGCTCATCAAACCGTTTACATCTCACGTGTCTCCCCGTCAAGCTGGTCAACGCAGCTTGGCATAAGGAGATTTTTCGAAAAAAGACGGACGAAAAAAGTATTAAGCG
The DNA here is from genome assembly GCA_009870155.1 of Pseudobourletiella spinata. NCBI lineage: Eukaryota > Metazoa > Arthropoda > Collembola > Symphypleona > Bourletiellidae > Pseudobourletiella > Pseudobourletiella spinata. The sequence continues at coordinate 27,960 of WJFA01000055.1, read as the reverse complement.
TCGGACGGAAGCTGAAATATTTTGAAGAATATTCTGTATAGAAATTCCGTGGACGTATCTACGGAGTAGGGCCTTCAGACGCACTCGCTAGCGGGGCATCATTTGACACTGAAAAATCACTTGATTTTTGGAAAACTAGGAAGGCCGGTGTGCTAGTGCAGTTCCAGTTCAGACGCTGGTAAACAATACAAAATAAGTTTCTCTGATCTTGTGTGATGAATTCTGAATACGGACTGCTGCACAAGAGTGTTTGACAACGCAGTGCTAGCTCGTAAACTTGTACCGGGAAGTGAGATTAGAAAGGAAAGATCCATGAATCATTCATGAATTTGAATTAAATCATTGATTTATCGCGGCAAAAAAACTATCGGTCTGAGTGGATGAGAGAAGAGGTGGAAACAAGAGGTTGGAGTACACAGTATACGGAATTATAATTCCCACACTCGACGAGACTCGGACAGTTAAGTCAGGAAGAACTCAAGAGTTCAAAATTCCATAAACGCTCATCGCAATGAGTCGACCGCTTATCACCTTTCCCTCATGGTCACCCACCAGTGTCAGAGCCAACATGCTGAGGACCACGTGGATCAAAGTAAGCTTATGTTCTTTCTACCCTATCTGATTTTTGGCCACAATAAACTCCCCCCGAAAACATGCCTTTCTACTTCAATCCATGTCCAAAACACACTATAGTAATCCATTACGAGCCCATTAGTAGCTAGGATGCTTCTGCCTAAAATCGACAGCTCAGCTCATGCCCACCTGCGTACTATCAGTGCGGACGGCTAGCCCAGCCTATTATGCAAATGATGACGGCGGTTGTAAAATTCTGAATTTATTAGCCCGACGCAGAAGTTACCGTGACTTACAGGAGACGGGCATGAAGGATTTCTCTATAAGATTTTTGACTAATCATTCAAACCCTTGTAAACTTTACCGTTTCCTCCCTAGCCGGGTTCCTACACAAACATCCGCAGATGTCTGTCCGCATGCTCACGCACCTGTCTGCTCGTGTTCGTCTCCGTTGACATGAATTAACATGAACATTGAATTCCTGTCTGGATATCTCGTTTTTCCCAAAACCTCTCTGCATTTGAGGTTCCGTTGTGGGTTCACTTATTGTTTTTCGCTGAAGGCGAAGGTGTGGTAATAGCTGATAGGGAGGGATTCCGGCGAGACATGTGTATCTGTTCACAGCCTTTCCAGTCCACGTAGTGCGTTCCGGGCTATCGTGCCGAATGTAATACATGGGCATGTGCTGCGGAGTCTCCCGTAGAGTCCTTCTTGCTCAGCTGCCATCGCCCTCGTATAATCTTCTTCTAGTGTGTTTGGATGGTGGTAATATTTGTATAATACCACCATACACCTTCAGGCACTACTTTCAATGCCTTGAATCAACCCAACGTCGTTGTAACTGCAGTTACCACCTCCAAAGTCAATAAAATGGCCCATACCTTTGTCCAGGGCCGCCGACGTAAATTTTCGGTTCATGTACTTTATGGTAAAATAAATTCACCCAGAATAAACAGACTAGATGCTATCCCGTACAAGTAAAGAGCTATAACAGTGGTTAGAATATTGAGAAAGCGTCTACTTCTCTCTCATACTCAAGTTTGGAAACAGAGGCAGGTGGTGCTGTCGTTCCCCCTTCACAGCACCGCACTCGTCATTTCATGGTCAAGTATGTCTAATTTTTCAGGAACATTTCATCCTGGCTCAAATCAGTTGAGGCCGCATCATCCCACGTTCCGAATTATGTAGGCAAGAATGTTTTGCGGACCTGCCGTCAAAATATCACGCGAACATATTTAATGAATGGTCAAGTTGGGAAAACTACGAACGATTTTGCTCATTTCATTCAATGGCGGTGGTCTCCCTGCACAGTAGTGGGGAACGGCTCATAACATAACAAACAAAGTGCATCAAGCATGCATGGAAAGTGAGCCATACAGCCAGTTGCTGTACGCCGAGAGTCACGTCCACACGGCCGCATACACGTACACTGGTTTAGTACGAGTTTAACATATATTATTATTTATTACTGATGATCGGCCCCACTCTCTTCCCCCCACTGGCGAGGAACTAACAAGCAGGCTAAATGGACGTTTAGAAAATATTTTCCATTGGTTTTTATCCTCCTCGTCCTTCTTTCGTTTCACGCCGCCAGCTCGACCTTCCCTGCAGTTGTAGGCATTTATGTATTTAAGATATCTCTTGTAAAGCATATTACCTGCAGTTCCTCGCGCCGGAGGAATAAAGCCATCTCCACAGTCGCCAAAACCATTTGACTCCATTGAAAAGGGGTTACATATCCGTAAATCAACTATGGACGTAGAAAACGAAATGGCTGAGGCTGATGGACGGAGTAGTCGGTGGTTACAGATGAGGATAATGGGTTTCGCATGTTCTTTGTCGAGTGTCGACCCTCCGGACTACTACAGCAAATAAAGTAGTCACACCATCAATAAAAACCCAAAGGAATGACAATTGTTGGGGTACCTGATCCGATGCGGCTAGCAACTCACATTCCTTCTTGTATGTGCACATGCAGGTCATACACATTACTCAAATTTGTTAACGCGCTTTTAATTGAATTGTAAATCATGGAGGGGGGCCAGGTCCTACGTACACCCAGTGAGACCGATTACAAAATAAATCTCTTCCCGAGGACTCAGCTATATAGATTCACACTTGGACCTGTGCCCTTCCTCAAGTAGTCAGACGCTCCTCCTGCCCTCCTTCCCACAGTAATTTAAAGGTAGACATATAGTATGTGCAACTGAAGGAATTAAACCTCAACCCTCCGTTTAAATGTGTTACTGAATACCTGAAGTAAGGGAAGACTTTCAATTAGTTTATTGTGGTAGTAGCTAGTGAGTCAGGCAGACCAATAAAATCTGGTTTGAGTCTCTTTATCGGCTGGCCGCTCGGATTGATGCTGGCTCAGAGGGCAAAGACATAGCTATGAAGAAGCCAACGCTACCGGCGCCTTCGTAACAAGTTAGGGTTGTACAGGGAAAGAAGTTGCAAGATTTCCGCAAAACTTTGCTGACGGATTCTATAAGGTCACGCTTAAAGAGACACACTTGTTCCTTTACTCTCGGAGGAATTTAAACTGGAATTGAGTCTGTGACTCTGCCTCAACATTAATAGTGGGCAGGGGTTTCAAAGAGAAAAGAATGTGGGAAGTATTGGAGGAATATTTATCCATGTATGCACATTTTTACACGAGCAACATCTAATGATAATGATACCAACAGCAAGTTGCTGTGGATGGGACATGTGTACTATGCTTATGTAACCCTGAGTAGACAGTAAAAGTGATCTTGTCGAGGATGAAGTTTACACATACCTCGGTTGATGCGTTTGCTCAGAACCATGTGATGGTATAGGATGATGAGGATGTGGACAGTCTACAACTTAGTGAGTGTAAACAAGGTTTGGGGAATTCATTAGAAATTAACAAGTCATTAATACAAATATAAAGTAGGTGTGTATGAGTGTGAGGATGAAAAGATAGAATATGTGGGAAGACAAATACCTGTCACATAAAATTAAGCCTAACATTCCTATCCCACACACCCATCCTCCTCCTCATCATCATCATCCAGTTCCTTTATTCATGAGTTATTGATGAGTCAAACCTCAACCTTGCTGTCCTTACATTTAACACATTGATTTTTTCTCAAGCATACGCACCATCACACTTTTTGCCCTCGCTGGCGAAAACAAACGACTTTTCCCTTGGCATTTACATGCTAAATCGCCCACCGTATGGACAAAAATTATTACTATTATTACATTAATCATTCAAGGTTTGTTCTTATAACTTCCATATTGGTATTCCTCTCACATCATAGATTTAATTTTCTGCGTATTTACTGTTACATTAGGATGACGTTATGCGTACTCCCTAGTTTATAAATTGCTCCTCTTATTGCAAGGCAATAAAAACAATCAAAATTGCATCAAATAGACAGAAACCCCACTCACTTGCAAATTTCTCTGTGCAAACTTATTTTAGCCAAAGGTGGAAATAATTAAGCAGTTTAACTGCTACGACTGTTGAGGTTTGAGAAGGTCATAGGAACGGTCAGCGTAATGGTACATATATCAGAGGGTGTGTTTTGTGCAGTGGGGGCATATAATGTAATATTGTATATGATGGCGATATTAACGATATGTACACAATGCCCCTATGATCTACAAGGAATTCTTTTACGGACATCTGGTTCCTAAGACCGGCTTAAGACTTTTACTAGCCGCGTAGCCGCGACGTTACCTTGAGGAAATTGGACAATACCTTGGGAACTGCAGCTGAAATTGATAACCTTACAAATATATGTAAGTGCTTCCCCGCTACCAAATTATGGCGGGGAGAAGAATGATTGAAGCCGCGGAGCCAAAGCGGGGGGAATGAGTGAAAAAGTGTTGGGCACCACACGGATGAGTGAGGGAATCTGCTGGGTAATTATTTACAAGTTGGACAATTACGATTATTGTTCATTTTATTGCCCACAATTTACGTCAATCATGTCTCCGACTTTGTTCAGCACTGAGATATGTTAGATCAGATCTTCGCTCATTATTACTGCCTAGTGCCACCATCGCACTGCGTTGTTACGGACGGAATACCCCGCCGACCTCTTTTGTGTTCCTGTACGGTTTCCACTTGAGACGGAGGGATCCGTTTGCAAAAACCAGCCCGCCCAATCAACTATCAACTAAGAGCGGTTCAAATCAGACGCTCTTTTGCTCCTATAGTACTACTTGGCTGATAACTATAATGTGCGTCTCGCTCACATTACACAACCTATTGGCATTCAGATCCTGTGCCCGCATTCTGTACATTTTATATCGAGTCCTACCAGGATTCCACCTGCTGTGCTCTCCCCAGCAGTCATTCTCCTTGTTTACTGTCAGCAGTTCAGAAGACCCCAACATTCACTCCGTCTCGGCCCACCTGTAGCTATTTTGTCAACAGCTGATTTCTCTGTTTCTCAATTTTTTTCGGAGCCCGCGCTTTTTAGACGTAAATAGACGAGTGAAAATCAGAAAGTTTGAGAAAAGAGACTAAATACTTACTGTATTATTCTAATCTCTGATCTGGTTGACATACGAGGATATGAGGTTGGATTTTAGTTCCCTTATATCGGTTCATAAAACGTAATAAATATTTGGAAAAAAGGCCAATAGCATCAATTCATAAAAAGTCTAAGACATCCGAGTACACTAAGATCGATTACTATCGATTCTAACTCATAATTAAAGTGACTGAAAAACAATTAATAAGCACTCATGCTATGTGCACGCGGAACTTTATAGCGGCACTTGTATTGAAAAACTCGCAATTGGATTAATAATGGCTGGTCAGCTGACTTTTTCAACAGCAGCAGTCAGGGAGTATGGTTTTTGCTGGCCTATGCTAGTAGTAACAGCTGCTTCATGATCACCCGTATCCTTTACCATGAGATAGCATGGATAAGTTATTACTTCAGAGGAACTGCCATCGTTTTTGTGACTATATCAGTGACTGCAGCTGGTAATCTACATTCATCAACTGGACAGGGGAGGGCAGATCATCACAAGTGGCAGAGGAGCCCAAACATTAATTTCCCTCCAATCGATTACTATCACGCCCGCATTAGTTTGGAATCCTTAATGATGCGATTAGCGTCTCCATGTGAGAGGCAACTCTGATAGAATATGATATGCTTCCTCAACGGTATAGTTCCCAACATGGCTTCTAGAGGTCCGCAGTACCTCAGTCAGTCTCTGAGTTGTCCGAGAAATTACATTGACGTTGTCATAAGCTTCGTACAAATCCAAAAAACACCGTAAGGAGCAAAGGTCAATACTTACTGTACGAAGTTTGTAGATATGTGAGAGATACCTATATACTGTAGAATGCATTGTTAATATGAGGGTAGGAATTTCGCCCAGTTGCATACAACGTTATGCAATAGAGACTCATTTTTGACGCAGCCCCTCAGGTCTTCAGGATGGCTTTCGAGTGAAGCTAATGGGATTGAATGGCGGACAACTGTCGAATCCAATACAAATTTGGAGGTTCAAGAGTGTGGTAGACCGTGAGACAACATGTATACACGGTAGTAATTAAAGGAGAAACTTAATGTCGGTGGTCTTGATATTGCACAGGGGTGATGGAATATTGAGGGTAAGCAAGGGCGGCTTCCGCCTCTTCATTACATCCGCATAAAACTAACAGTTTCTGGCTTTCAACCTCTCCACAGAATTTCCCCGCATCACCCAATTGTTTTCTCTAATATAATGTGGGAGTCACAGAGTAATTGTGTGCAAGACAGGCAAGGCGGGCCAATGAGCACTAGCAATGTTAAAATTTACATACATCCACACACACACACAGACAGGCTACTCACGCTACCACTCACTTCCATCGTTCCTCATCCTCCTGTGTGAGTCACCGTGAAGGCCGGAGACGCGGTGTGTAGACAGTTGAATTTTTTCCCCCGATGTATCAATTGGCAACCGCACATCGTACGGCACTCAGGTTCAAACCACAAGCCGAAGACCTATGTGTTTGAGTTGCAATCATGCCAAACGGCAAGAAAACGGAGATTCTCGTCAGTAACTCTCCTCTACATCCTAATGCACTCGTGTTTAGGGGCTCGGGTCGAACTGTGTGGCACGTCAGTCAAATACGTGAGCCTCACGTCGCCATTAGGGACTGTCCAGCCAGATATTCCGTACATTGAGGGGTTGGGGGGTTGTCTGAGTTCACGGAAACCCTCATATACATGATGCTAATATTTGTGGTATTTGTATGTACTTAAGGATGGGTGGGATAAGAATTGGAAAAAAGCGCATACGCAATATGCTTACAGCTCCGGATCCCAAAACGTTTGGCATGTTGCAGACATTGATAAAGAGTTCAAAATTGAAACACACGACCGAGCTTTGGCCAACTTAACCTTCTCCTCCGGTTCTAGTACAAATCTCGTGAAATTACATACAGATATTTTCATGCTGTGTTTTTTAGTGAAACCTTTTATATGATTTGATAAAGTGCCATGACAATCCCTCCCCCATTCCAACTCAGCCCATGACAACATCATCACCAGGAGCAGTAGCATGGCCGTGAGTGTACTCAGTCAGTCAGTCGTTTTGACTCCTAACAATGGACACTTGAATGACTCTCACTCCTAAATCAGATTTAAACCAACAAAAGATATTATGGAGATGATGAAAATAATAATAATAAAAAAGTGACAAGTAAGAAAAGAAGCGAATTCAGAGTTCATAAGCTTCTCAGATATAATAAATGCAGGCCCGGGAATCAGTTTAGCAAGGGGAAAGTTGGATGATTTTGCAGTTATGTGAAGCTAGCACCCAGCGCATCACTCAGACGTATTGACACTTGGTGCTCAAAGAGGGTCGAGAAGTCTCACTGACCTCACCCAAAGGGATTTTCATGACCGTGCAAAATGGACCCGTCTATCTCGCTTCTCCTTTCATATCACAGCCGTCGTCGCAGTCTGACTGACTGAGAGTCGGTGCACCATGGTATACCGACTCATCAGCCCTATAATGCACCACCTGAGAGCATTAATCCCGTCTCGAGTAGTGGACAAGATTTTCCTCCAGGCAAACCATTATGAGGTGGAGAAGGCAGAGAATTTACACACCAGCAGAGCAAGGTATCTAGATTGGATTCCTTGAAATAGATACATTGTCATCTAAGATAAATTCTTAAACGGCTCCGCATCCAGCTGTGAATTATGACGGGGCGAGTAGCGAGCACAGTCATAGCCTATTAACCCGTGGCGAATTCGACATAAGGCTTATGGCATATACGTGATGACCCGCTATTCAACCCTTTCCACCATATATTTCACCAGCACAGCTGGACTGTATTTTATCTTAAAGGCAGACTATGACGGCTCAGGCCAGGCCCCACAGCGGGTGGCAACTGTTAATATCTCCAAATGAAAACTATTATATGCAGTTGGCCAACTCACAAGAAGGTGAGGACCAAATTCGATACCATCCAATCCACATGGTTGAGCCTTGATTCATGAAAATTTTCACAAATTCATACACCCTTCCTATGCAGCTTTTCATATTCCTTTTCAATGAAGGAAAAGAAATACGTAGGATACGCTCGGAATACGGGCGTTGTTCTTGTAAAACTCAGGGTTGGAACAGTTACTTTTCATGGCGTGGGCGCAGACTTATTTTCTCTTGATTCGTTAAGCTTCTGTCTGATTTTGGCCAGCTGCAACTGCAATAAAACGCTATCTGTCAACATGGGTGGAGTTCGATTAGGGATCACATTCGTGGGAGTAAGCATGCGGCCGGTTACTAAATACGCTGCACTTTATGCCAAAATAGGTTGAGTGAGATTAGATACGGGCGGGACACTGCCTATCAGATGGGAGATGAGCTGAGGGTTGAACAAGATATTTACAATCGCCAACACATGGGAACTTATATTGGTTACTTAAAAATAATGAACTGACGCTGACAACCGCTAGTAATCATGGCACCAATTTTGCTGTAAACTTCTTATGCCGCAGTGATACGAAAGATGATTATGATTATGCTACTTGCAAACTTGGTTGAAGCCGTGTGTACAGATGCTATCTACACCTCTGGTTTACCCATGAAAATAAAACTCCGGATCTTCTTTACAACGTCTCGAATGACGGCACATCGAACCCATGTGAATTGAAGGAACTATGAAAGTGGTCGTAAATTGGGGTTCTATCCCTCACCGCTGATCAGTGCGTGTTTACATGGGAAGGTGTCCACAGGTGAAGCTTTATCTGAATGTGGAATTTATGACACTATCATCCGAGAATTTCCACCTGAGTTCACTTTCAATTTTTCCCAGACGGGAAGCATAGATGATATAAACATTGAGAAATCAACACCCCGCGGTGGGTTTGATTTGGAAAATATTATTCACTTGTTGAGTGGACGGGTCGGGCCTCCTGGAAAATGAAGATATGGTGAAACCTCCTCAGCTCGTTTAAAATCGTGTGCATAGATTGCAGAGTTTTTGTAGTTCCCTATGTGAAGTAATTAAACAAGGTTGCACCTCGCATCCCGCTACATTGCATTGTATTTGATCATGCTGCCAGAGTATCTTGTCCCAATAATGCTAGGAGTAACTTCCTTGAAGCCAGTTTAATGAAGAAATGATTAAGAATTCTGGAAAGGTACCCCATTTGTACATGGGGCCAGGGATCATGGAAATAACGAGGATGTAAGTTAAAGGGAAATTTATGACACTCATCTACTTCAAGCAGACTCATGTTTTAACACAACCGAACGTTTCTGACTGAAGTGATATCCGTCACAGCCTTGCCTTCCTCCGCTTAAAACAACGTATATATATATGACAGAGCATTTCAGCAGGTAATTTTTACGACCCCTTCACCTATGACTTCGCAAACTCACACAGAGCCTGATAAATGCGCATATTAATTTACTTCAAACAATCGCAGGTGGATTTTCTCATAACTTCCCTGAATTCTTATGTGATCACAACCACAACCTAGGTCCCCACTTTAGTATGTATCGAGAGAGAGTTGCTGAGATAGAAAGAGCTTGATGGTAGAAGTACAATTGAACTTAGCAGTTTGGCAGTTTTTGCAACGGCTTCTGTCCGCCTAGGAGTCAATGTGTTTACGGGCAGTTTCTGACGTTAATAAATATCCAGCAATAAAGTTTAGCATTTCTATATATTTTGGGGAACATTGCACACCCTGATGGCCAGTTAGCTGCCCTCAGAACTAACACCTTGTCTCATATTACCTCAGCCATTGGGAGTCATTAAGGTGGAAACCAAGTTGTTTTTACGACGTGGAAAGTGTTCACCTCCGCAATGAGTATATTATACAGGCGCTTTTGAAGGTGTAAATGCGGGAAATTGTTGTAAAAGCCCGTGAGGTAATAACATTATTCTCCCTACACCAACTTGATTCTTTTTTCCGAATGCCTCCCGGCGCACACATAAGTCGAGAGTCTGCCGCCCGGTCAGCCAAAGGTGAACAGACAGAGGGAAAACTCTTTTGATAATGTTAGCCAAGGTTTTAAGATGTGGTGTCGTCGTGCCTGTTGTCATTGTCCTCTTCGTGTGTACGTAGATGGTGGAACCACCGGAAACTTTATTCTAATTGGAGAAATTATGTAAAAAAATGCAGTACATTGTCTGAAACTTGCCCTTTGTAAACCGCTGTCCGCAGTTTTGCTGAAATATCAAAGTGAATTGCGGAGTTGAAATAATTTACCCCGGCGAATGCTTCACCTCACAATTACCCATGCGTAACCCTAGTATTACAAGCGCAGTAATTCCCTGAATTTCTGATAAATACCCTTTTGTTTTTTGCATCCATTTCCTAATAGGATATTATTTCTCCCCAGTCAATCCAAGTGTTTGAGGGACTGTAGAATGCAGGCGTCATCATCCAGTTCCCATCTGCTCCTCACTCTCAAAGCGGTACTCGCAAATGGTCCCTTGGCATCAGGGATAGGAAGGAAACTGCATCGTAAAATTTCCTGGTTAATGTGAGCGTATAGTATTCACATTCATTTTCCGGTAGCTTTTATTACTCTTCTAACACGAATTCATAATGCGTTGAACTGGTCCTCATCGGCATCGCGGTCGTGGAGCATATCGAGTTCGCTGGTTATTTCCATTACGGCGGGCCCCACGTTCTGTAACCAATGGGAAAAATATGTGATGAGCCTGTATACAGTGCTGTACATACGCAGTGATTCGTGGGGACGATATGATCAGAAATGGACGAATCAAACGTGTGTATGTTTCAGTGCATGTACATGATTATAAAAAATAGGTAACTGGAAAAATTAATGTCAAATTCCAATGAAATTATTGTGTTTACGAAACTGGGACGGGTGTACACATCTCACGGATGTGATATGTAGTACATGGAAGTATGAGAACGAGAACATGTTAGTTTTTGTATTAGGCTCATCTCTTATATTCCAGATATTAACAGCTCACGATCTCAGTCTCGCAATCGGTAAGTTGATAATGAAATGGAGATAGCCGTCCCCGATGGGTGCAAATAATGCATGAACGATAAATATCACAGGAAAAATGCTCCGAAAATGCGATGTTCAAATGTGCAGTGTGGAGCTCGTGTTCACCTGAACGGATACAATGCAAACAGTGCCCGATATTTTAAACTCATACTGTATCCGTAAGAGCAAAGGTCCAAAAATGTTTATTCTTAATAGCGTAATTTCAGGGATTTTCTGCGCACATGTCATAGGCGGAACATAGACAGAATGCAGGGAATATAATCGAACGCAATTTAAAGCGTGGTCACAAAATCCCTCATAGTTTGAGCGACACAACATAAGAATGAAGTACTGAACTGAGTATCCTAAGAAATGGGACTCCTGCAGGTCTGCAAGCTAGGATTGCTGCCCAACGGCGGCGTTAATTGACAGGACATGACGGCGTAAACTAAATCCAACGGATGGACGTGAGACGAAGGGCATCAATTATGGATCATGCCTCAAATTACATTCAACTTGATCTCGTTCGGCACTCACATCAAATCACGCCGCCGTTGTCCCCTCTTATATCTAGCCATACCTCTCTGGCATTGCACCACTTAGTTAAAGCGAATGAGAAGTGGGATCATGGTATCTAATAGAAAATATTGCGGATAGACAATAATTGGTCCAACGGCTGCTGAAGGGATGGGAGCAACCTCTCCTTGACGGTTATTGAAATGTGTGAGGATGAGAAGGACGACGACGACGATGAGGCGGAAAAGAAACGGTGTTTAATGTGCAGATTAGCCGTGAAGATGTAAGTTAATGTGTTGAGGATGACGCTTATGGAGGACAGGTTGAATTGGCTCTGACTGCAGCAGAGTAGACCGGAGCTCCGCCGCATCATCACACTCTTCTTCTACGGCAGCATGAAAATCATGCCAAGTAAAAACGTTCACCATGAACGCACACTTTGAAAGAAAAAACTGTTTTTTCTGTCAGTCCGATACACACAGATACACCAGGCGGCCGTAACAATAGGACATATATTGGCATTTGGGTGCTCACTATATCTATACTCCATATGCACACACGCGCGCTCCCACATTTCCACTCCACCCTTCGATCCTTTGTACTCAAGGAGCCTCGGTCGTGATCCTCTTATGAAATTCTACATGCTTCCAATAAGAGTCCCTTAATACCATTTCTCCCTTCCTCACGAGTTCGGAGCAGAAGCATTGTTATGGCAACAAAGGATTATTCGAGTGCCAATGTAGGTGATTGCGAGTAAATAAATAGAGCAATTATTGTTTGTCTCGCGATATATGGTGATGACAGTGGTATTGGCTACAAAGGAGAGGCTTTGCTGGAGATACCGGAAGAATAACGTTTGACTATCATGCATGACACACATTCCGGAGAGTGTGTCGAAAAAAATTTTGGGGATGAAAATAATTCTATACCTCATGATGCCCCCACACAACAGGGTACATCGTACGTGCAGGTGGTGCTGGTTCGGGCACTGAAAAAATAGTTCCAAACAATAAGCCAAGTGGGATGTGGGCTAATGTACAATAGTAACAACAACAACAAGTTGTTGGAGTAATAACATGCCGGCATGAAATATCGTCGTTTCTGTATATGCAAACTGAACGTGGCCTGAAGCATCATCTGCTTCTTGGGGATATTGTGCAATGTCCTCACAGCTCTGTTGATATTTGTTGCTATTTGTGTGCTGGTGAACATTTCTCCTCATAAAAGGACGAAGCTGTAATGTTTGATAAGGTGAATTTAAATGTGGGATGGATGAGGGTGTATGATGGGAATGCATTGGAATGACCACACGTTACTATTGTTAATTTCCTAGTTAAGATGTATAGTGAATGGATGCACGTAGCGGTGCACTTTTTCCCAAGTTTCTCCCACTCGTCAGGACGAGGACACATGGCACATGGCATTCCATCCTACCACTATGAGCAATGCTGAGTGAGTTCCCCACTGTAATTTAAGCGTATTGTTGAGGGATACTCCTTCACCAATATTGGAAGTTCTGTAGGCTTGGGTGATTTTTACACCCATTACCCAATCCTGCACCTCCGGTGGAACCCCTCCATACTCATTCTTCTTTTTAACTTCATTGAGAAAAAATTAATTTCAACATCAGGACATACAGCTAGTTCGCGTAAAAATTCCAGTGCCGTCACATTCCTGAATTAAATCTCATGTGGCTAAAAGACCAAGTAGCTTCAAGCGCTGCTTTCTTTTTCACGCTACAGCGGTTTTCGGGAAACCTATGACTCATCTGAGGATTCCCAAGAATGTTGCGCAGAATCTCTAATTTTCATCTGTTTGTGATATTTCAGCATTCTTCTTGGCTCGTTCTCATAATACTACTGCACTGCTTGGGGTCCTCTACCGGAGCTGTGAGTAGTAGTAAGAGCATACCCCTACAGCTGGTCAAGTCTGACCGGGGTGGACCAGGAAGGACGAACAGTAGGTTCCTACGAACATTTCCGGTGGCCTTAAATTACTATCCTAGTTTCGCCAGAAGGGAAACTTACAATGAGATTCCGACCCAACATGAGCTTGTCAACGGGAACTCGCCAGTATTTTACATTCGACTTCCCCCAGCCCCGTACATACTCGTGCCAGGGCTGGGCTACGTTTCGCCTCACCCCTATAATTCCCCCATGGCCATGGGAATGCCGAGTCCAGGTAAATTTGATTTTCTACTACCCATTTGTCACTATCATAGTACTCTGCCTTGAGCAACATTTGATGTAATTTTTTGCGATCACTCCAACTAGAGGTTTTACATGCTGTCACGGATGATTTTCTGACGAAAGTGTCCGACGCAAAACAGGAAGGTTGTGATTAAGAAGCCGGAATGTGCAAAACAAAATGATAGCTTAAAAGGGTCAGTGATCTAGTGCGTGATATAAATTACAGGTCTCTAACATATGGTACAAGAAACAAAAGTGAAAACTGATGAAAACTGGAAAATAAATCAATAAGAGCGATTATTTTACCAAGTTTCAGTTTTGCATCTTGAACTAGACCTTGAGATGGGGGAATAAATAAGAGTTAAAGGCCGTATACTTTCTGCTATTCCATTGCTCACGCTCGTGTAGAAAACTTTTTGTTCTTCCCTGCACTTGCCACCTCGAGGGGATGGAAAGAGTAAGAGTTGTTGACACAAGTAGCCTCAGATGGTATGTTGACATGGGAACTTACACCCTTTCGACACACCTTGGATCGCGTCCAACCAAGACTCATTGAGAAGTGATTGTGGGAGAAAATTTGAGTTTGACTCTGCTAAGATGGACATATGTAGAAACATCTCTGAGAGTTGGATGAAAAAAGTTAATTAAGAAAAACTGGCGCTGCAACTGTTATTAATTGTAAATCAGAGAGCATCTTTTTTCAACTTCACCGTGTGTGTCGTCGGTCGCCGCTCAGACCTCGTGCATGCAACAGAGCGTGGAGAATTAAAATCTCTTATTTTCATAACATGCTAGATGTAATTTGCAAGTGAAAGCGTTTGATTGGCTGTCCTCATACATCCTGAGTCGGGGGAACATAAACAGGAGGTTTTCCACCAAATGCGCGAGCGAAACACAATCATAATAGTCTAAATAGGAATATCATTTGAGAGCAATAATTAGAGGAGTCACGATCGCTCACGATTTGTGGTGCTGGAACGTGTGTTGGTGTAGCACGGATGCAGACTCATGCTAATCATACACGGCAGCATAACTGCTCTCTCAGATTGTGGGAACTGCAGTCGCGGCGAATCTTATGGACCTGCCGTCATCCGGTCCGAGACATAATAGGAGGCAATCTTTGTTTAAATCAGAGCGAGATAACTATCGAAATAGCTGTATGGTCAATAATGGCAGTAAACCAACATCAAATAAAGACTAGCCACCATTAAATTTACTCGTGCAGCTAAATGTTTGATAGCCCCCGGGATTGTGAGGGTCAGGTGACACGGAAAAAGAACCCTGTTCAAATAGATTATTACATTGAGAGTGAAGGAGAGCATATCGGAGATGCCGCAAAGGATCTTCCGGGCAAAGGTATGTGATTTCCTCACTCTCCCATTAATCACACTCCTAACTATTACTGGGAAGGCGGCCCTGTGGTCTATCTAGGAACTCGATCGGCACAGATGAGCATGGCTAGTTGGCGTGGAAAATTAGCTGATTCGAAAGATCTCTGTGCTCATAAATGGGCATCCCTTAACGGACTTGGCGTCCTTTTCATGGTCAAACTCAGCCCAGGCCGGGCGAGTGATGGATTCAATAAGTTCTGCAGTGTACCATATAAAATTTACAACTGGTGCGACCGAAGCCATTTGTTCTTTTATGGAGTAAGTCAAAACGAAACTTCGTGTACAACCAGGGTGGCGGGCAGTAGGGTGAAATGACAAATGGTAGAGGCGACGATGACTTGAAACTTTCCGGCCCTTTCCGAGGCTGCACAAAGACACGTTTTTATGAGCATATTAAGGGAAATCCGATGAATTTTTTTGGGCCAGTGGGAGCCTTACTTTAAACAGATGGGAATAAGGGCTTGCTATGGAATGGACGGCGGAGGTAGCCTGTAGAGCTCACCATAGTAATGATGATAGCTGGGCCGTAATGAAATCATTAGGGAGAGAGTCACGATGACAGACATTCAGCACTTGTTCTGCCGGTTCAATGCGCCGTATTTGCATGGGAGTTTCTCTATGCTGCACTTGCCACTAATTTCTTTCCTTCACAAGTTCACCTGTCAACTTCTCGTTGGAGACTTAATGACGACAGTTGTGCAGTAAGATTCTCGTTTCAATCATAGCAGTTGCTGGCTCTTTGCAAGGCTCTTGGCTACAATTCTTCACTGTTGCACTTTGCGACACTACGGAAGTCTTCATTTCACCGTCTCATTTGACCCCTGACTTTACCAGCTATACGTAATGGAGTAGCCAGTTGTTGGCATGCCATTATCATTTAAATGACGAAATGAAATGACGATACTGACCGATTGTTCAGAAACCGAATCCAAGTCCTAGTAGGAGGAGGAACGGCGCGGAATAAAAGATTAATATGTGTGGATCCTTTCGAGAAGTGTGTTGTTGTGGACGATGTGCCAAAGCCAGCTTAGGAATGTGCCGTTAACCATTACTGCCTTGATTGCGTTTTCTCCTGCCTTTACCTACTTTTTTCACACGGCTCAATAGGTCTTCGGAATATTTCGAGAGCACTAACAATGGCTCATCTATCTTCCATTCTCACCGTTTCGCACCCTCATCACGTCCACGTCCTTACGCCGTCGAAATGGCACCGTCTATCGAGTTTACCCACTTGGTTGCAATTAAAGGCATTTCAGAACCACGTCCGGGATACAACTCGAAGCCGTCATTGTGAATTCTTGTTTCAAGAGTTGCTGCGTACACGTGCACGTTTCATGATGACGTGCTCAGCTCGCATTTCGGTACAAAGACTATCGTAGAACATGGATAAAGTTGACGGTTATGGTTTACTGCATTGGGCAGATAACCAGGGAAACAATGACGGACAGAAGGAACGCGAAAATATGAAAGCCTATGTTGCTCTTACGGGCTGAGAGTTAGTTGCCCTTGATGAGAATGTTTGCATGGATGCTTTTGCCCTGTTCTTTGAAGTTTTTGTTCAGCCACAGGAAGGTAAACGGGGGTGTTCAAAACACTCGAAATAAAGCTTCCAGGCTGTGATAGGATGCATCAATAAGGACGGGGGGAAATTTTCTGGTGTATATGTAGATGTGATGCTGTGAAGTACGCCAAGTGCAAGTTGACAGTTCGGAAGCTAATTAGCATAGGCTGTCTCAGTCTGAGCATTGTCACTCGCTTCAACTGACATTTCAGATAGATTGTGTGAATTTTTTGTAACTTTTCTCTCACATCAATCTTCTCCTTGATTTATACACTACAGGTGCCTAGTTAACTAGTGCCTGTCCCGAGTTGAGTATGGGAATGAAGAGAATTAGCATGTGTTCAGTCCAGGCGAAAGAAAGACTTTCTCATCTTGATGCGGTACTACTAATGTTGTGACATGTACCATGAACTTGTTTCATCCTCCAAACAAACCTTGCAGGGAAAGAAAGAATATAACCAGAGTGCAATAGTTGCAACAAGTATGACGACCTAGCAACAATGTATGATTTTATTTGGATCATTTCTGTCTGTTAATTTTTATTATACTTCAAGGGTACATGACGTGCGAGGTAGATTGTAACTTGCAGTTGTAATGTGTTTAGACCCCAAGCTAGGTTGGAATATTTCCCCGTAAACTGTGAATTTCTACGTGTAAAAGATTTTATTATGAGCGCAAAGAGGTTTTGCAGAGCGTGCGTTGTCTAGAATATGGTAGTTGCAGAGATTTTCGTAATGGTTTGAGAGGCTGGAATTTAATGCACTAAATATGTCACAGATTGTTGCACCCATGTTGTGGATTGTCAACAATGGTTTCTTCCACAAATAGTGTGAGGCGAACATGTTTTTAGTCGTACAATAAATTGAAAATTTCATGGTTGCATTTGTACCTCGGGACCATGCAGCAACATCGTCAGGCATAATGATGTTTTGAGCGTAGGGCGTAGAGGATGGAAAAGCCTGTAGACATGTGCTAACGTACAAAGGAATTAAAAAGTAAATTTGTGTGTGTAGATAACGAGTCTGACGAATTTATTTTTTACAATAATTCCAGTGATGAGTACCGCGCCCAACCAAATGATGGATCTATCGGCGGAGCAATCTCAGAAGAGCGTCATCTCCCTTCCCCTCAAGTTCATTTCGAACGGTCGACCTGCGATCATAGAATCTCCGAACAAGCCTTCCAAAGTCACCGAGTCCAAAGAAAGTTCATTGATTTCCGGGGGCAAATATTCTTTTAATGGCCGACCCACCGCCGTTTTCGTAGTTAGATCACCGGCTCAGTAAATTATATTTTTTTGTATTTGTACTCGACGCTTCGACGACAACTAGACTGGGTTTTTTCGTAAATGAATAAAATTGGTACACGCTCCTCCACCAAAGATGGTCGTCCTATTGTCTCGTTGAAGTAATAATTAAGTTTTGTGTATGTGAGCAGCCGACAGTCGTTAAGCTGCAGTTACCTTTGAACAGACACCGCAGAGCGTCAACCAGAGCAATAGTGGCATGTGACGCACACGCGGACATTTGTCATTAGGAATGCAATCTCAGCGGGAGGACAAAAGAACGAGTTAATTATAACGCAGCTACTGAACTTACTCTCCAAATAATCTTATTATGACTATTGTTAATTCCTTACTCTATTTATGACCTAGATAGTGTTCCTCATATGGCGTTTTTATTGTTTATTCCTATTATATTCTGTCCACGTGGATTTTGATTTATTTTGTGCGTACCACGATACTCCTGAAATGCCGGGAAGGCGTGTTGCATTGTTGAGGTTGTGAATTTTCCAGTAAGTTAAAATCTACTATTATGTATTATTACTTAGCATGCAATCAATTTAAGAGATTTAGAAGGTAGAATACTGTGCAATCATAAGTGCGACTGGTGCGCTCAATGATTTGTCGTTATTGCATTATTCGTACACTAAGGACGGAGTAACAAGGAGGAAGCGATTTTAACTCGAATGAGATAGAAGCCCAACCACCATGGCATCCGCATCGTAAGGTGGTACTCTTTCCTCTCATTAGATCTAAAATCCTTTCCCCTAACCACAGTTTGGTGAAAATATGTACTTGAAAACATCGCGGTCATTGGCCTTCCAGTTCCAGTGTAATGTCAATTCCTATCCCATTTTACTGTATCAAATAATAAGACGTTATATTTTTAGTGCTTTGCGCAAATGTTTTTTAATTTTCATCGTGCATGATGTCCGTAGGCGTCACTAAGCCTCATCACTAAGGCGCGCAAAAAGGAGAAAAAGCAGAAGTGAGCATAAATGATTATGATTATGATGACCATAAGTGACTGTAGGTATGTGGTTGGTGGGTAAAATCGAAGTCTGGTGACTTGAAAACCCCAAATTCGCTTTTAATTTATTTTCGAAAAGCAGAAAAGAGCATAAGCAGACGAAAATTAGCAGAAAAAGCAGAAGTGACTCTAAGCAGGGGTTTTCTTGGGTAAAAACGTCGCATAATTTTGAAATGACCAAAAATCCACCACAAAATTGGAAAATTTCTAAAACATTTGTGACTCATTCTCATATCTCTTCACTCAAAGTCATTCTCTTATTTTGGGAAACTGGCCATTATGAACTCAAAATGGCTTCTCTACCACCGCGATTTTCAAACTTGAGTAATTTTTACCATTAAAGTAGTACAAACGGCTAGAAATTTCACAATTTAAACTTAAGGGAGCGAAATTAAAAATTCCGTTATATTTGAGTGCCATATTAACATGATAGGACCAATTTTAAAACAACAGAAAAAGCATAAGTTCCATTTGAAAAAAGCATAACTCCCTTTCAAAAATGAGTAGAAGTTTACGCGCCTTACTCATCACATCTTCACAAAAACTCAAAATCATATTATCCAGCTGATATTCGGTAAAAATTTGGCTTCCGTAGATACATAGCATCAAGATATTTACCACTCGGCTTTGAAAAACAATCAGAGAAACAATGAAGTCGCTTTTAAAAAGATTAGCTTGGTTAGATTTTCAAAAATGGAGGAAGGGAATGTTTGAATTTTGCAACATTTTCCAAACGGCAGCAAAAGTCGACGACACGACAAGGCAACCTCAGCACAGGGGTTCAAGCGTTGCGAAGTTGTGATAAATTTCTGTATCTCTTTTGTAACCCAACATTTCTCAGAAGTCAAACCGGTTATTTTTTAGTGAATTTTTGTTTTGTGTGAATTAGTATTCTCTTGACTTGTGATTTCACTACTTCTTGTCTAACAAGTGCACAAGTATTTTACACTTAAGTGTCTATGAATTAACGTTGTTAAATTAACTCTACAATTCCAAAATATAAGCAGTCTTAGCTCACATGATCTCTTTTGGATCTTCAAACTCTTATGTAGCCGATATGCACAATGAAAAGCATCCGCATGGACAAACTTCCCAGCTATTTTGGGAAGAAGATTTGGAGTCAGAGTATTTGTTGTCAGATTACCTAAATTTACCACAGAAATTCTCCTTTGTGGAATTTGCCGGGCTGGATGGTTTCGACCCTGCTAGTTGTAAATGGCTGTCCGAAACTGCATCTCAGGCAGATCTGCACTGTGAAAAATCTCTAGTTCCATCCGAAACCAAGTTGAAAAACCGAAGTCATTCGGAAGATTTGCACGGTGAGCAAGCTATGTCTCTACCTGAAATGAAACACAAACACCGGAGCAAAAATTCTACCATGAAATATATGCACTACGAGCAAACTGTGCGTCGCCCTGTCGAAGAGAGGTTCAGAAACAAAAGTTCTACGTTGGAAGACCTGCACATTTTGTCCAAATCAATTGTTACAGATATTGCTACTTCCTTATCACAGCAAGTAGAAACCCATAAAAACGGGAAAAAGGTAAGATTTCCGCGAATCAATGATAATTGTCCAAAACTTCCTAAGTGTGGACGAAAAAGAACTCCACCTCGTCGGGGCTCACTCGTTTATGAAGAACCGAAGAATTTTGCAAACGAGGACCTCCTGGCGCGGCTCTCAAAAATCAAAGAATTTGGTGGGACACGAAATCTTAACTTCTTTCTGAACATGAGTGGGAGAAATCCGAAACTATCCGCTCTGACTGAATCTCGCAGTGCGATTTTAAGATGCCATGATATTCACGCGGTTGGTCGGCAGGAATTAAAAGGAAAAATTCCAGCCCAGCTTGATCCGAACAAGCAAAATATAAGCGCTAGATTTCTTAGTGACTTTAGGAGCAAACTATCTAAAGCATCAGGGAAAAGTAGATCCAGAAAGGAAACAGGAATTTTCCCTACCTGTCGTCCGCATCGGTGATAGTATTTTGAAAACGATTTGATCATGTCTTCGGGGTCACCTGAGATAGCGTTAGATTCCAAGATACTCGACACATATCCCTGTAAACAACTACAACAGAGGCAAAATCCAGATCGTTTCTCAATTCCTTTCCCTTGTGAAGAATAAAAACAATATAAAGAAGTCTTTGGTTTGCGTTTGGTGTAGGCCTTCTTGAGCGAATAACCGAGATTTACGGAGATGACCGGATCTCATTCACTTATGCAGAATGGTGTAGAAAGATATGAACATGCATTTTTTTGATAATGTTCTTTCAAGGCCACAGTTAATCTGCCTTATAAATGAAACGGATGTCGCTAAATACACAACGTGTTTAAAATAGATAGAGAGTTCCGTCAGGAAGTCTGACTCATCACAGAAAAGAGAACCACACGGTCGGATATTTGGGCGCACCAAGAGCTAAATGACGGACGCTTCATTAACCACCTATTGACAAGTACAGGTCGAATAGGAAAGTTCTTTTTTCGCTAATGATCTAATGAAGGCACGAGCATTCTATATCCAATCCTCAGGACGGGAAAAGTTGTTTTAAAATCCAATCGGTGTAGTTATACCAATAATACAGTTCACCCTATAGTATCTAAACCGTAACTTTCACCTAGCTCTTTACAACCATGGGAGGTAAACTAGGGAAGCCATTGTTCCGGTAAGATATAATTTGATTTTTGGTGTGAAACAGCGCTTCCGTTTGACTGACGTAGCTCCTACATGAGTGACATGAGGATTTGTTGGATACAAACTTGACAAGGGGGCTTCCCCAACTGTAACCAACGCAAAAATCGCTGACTATGCGCTATCAAGAGGCCTTCCAAAACGGTTACGAGTGCTAAATTACTAGGTGTGAAAATTCAGGTTATGATGGTTGACAAACCATCAAAATTTTCATCGTGAAACTTGGAAAAGCACTTGTTAAATCCCGTATGAAAATCTCAGTTTTGAATTTCGATTGTTTTTTGAAACCCCCTCAAAAATGCCCCTCAAGTTTTTGCATGTTGGTAATATGCTCTCGGATGGTTACGAAAATAAGTATCACACACTTCCAAAATTTCATGGTGTTCCGACCTGATAAGTATGAAGTATGATACCAATTATGCATCAATTTCATCACTGTTCGTGTTAATGAGCACTTTCACGAAATCCAATCCAAATCCTTCTGGGATTTAACATGTCATTTTTCAATAAAGACGCACCCTTCTTTGGCACCGAGTAATCAAAATATTGTGGGCTTGTAACTTAGAAGGGAACATCTCCAACTGTCACCAAAGCACAAATGATCGATCGCACTTAGTCACCCATTTGTGCTTTGGGAACAGTTGGAGATGTTCCCTTGTCAGCCAAACCTGAATTTCCGAACCTAGGAATTTGCCACTCGTAATCTTACTGGAAGACCTCCCGATGGCGCATAGTCACCGATTTGTGCATTGGTGAAAGTTGTTGGAGTTTGCTTGCGAGTGCTTGCAAATGATGAATTTGCGATATAGCCTGTTTCTCTTTGATCTTGTCTGTAAAAATGACAGTCTAGCTTGTATTCAATTTGACATGATTAAAAATACAAATTGATTTCATCATTTGTAAACACCCTGTACTTCGGGTTTATCAATATCGATTAAGCATAATCACAATTTTTAACTATCCAAGGGATAAATCCAAAGGATTCTCTCCACATCAAACAAAGCGGTGGCATGTGGTAAAAGTTCATGTTGTATACTGGTAAGAATTTCACAGCTTGAGCTTGAGACGGCAACTAAGTAGATATTGGATTTAGGGTCGGGATTTTCCTTTCCTATAAGTTACGTATGCATTAATTCCTAGTAACACTGCAAACGAAACTAGAGACTTTAGAGACGCCAGCTATATAACGTCTTATTCTTCTATTATTGCTCGCAATTTGATGCGCTCCGACGAAGTTTTGTTTTCGCATGGTTTTTAACTCATGTCTCGACAAACTCAAAAACCTAAACTGAATTGCATCAGCAACAATTGTGGTAAAAGTTTCGTAAAAGTAATTATACCGCAAAATTCGCAGTCTCGTGCGCATGAAAACGAACCTCCACGTAGTAAAAGGAACGTAAACGCTCGACTCTAAATTCCGCGTTTAAACCCATCCACACTTGAACTTCCGACAAAGTAAACTTATGTAACTCCTCAAGAACGAACTTCTCCAGATGACAGTCGTGATAAATGAATTGGCCACCTGTCCACCAATAGCGTATTGTTTTCAATTTTAGCTGCAGTTGCAATAGGTACTGAACTAGCACGAATTCCTACTTTTCTGCTACCGTAAGTTCAATCAATAGTTATTCAACCTCGAGATACTATGAGTTTCAACCGAAATGAAAATGTTGTCTAGGTTCTGATTAGAATTGGTTTATTCGACAACTGCAAGTTGCGTTCCTCAATTGTGAGCGTGGAGTATGAGAGAAGGCAGGTCATGTCGCTTGAAATATTTGTAGAAATTTCTGAAAATAAGCAATTACGCTGAGGAAGAAGCAGGAGTAATTGAACACTGTCAAAAATTGAAATTTATAACACGTTGCACATAATTTAGAGCTATCGAAGTTTCAGGCGCCCTCTGGCCGTCATAGTGGAAGCAGATTTTAGTTTGTGGAAGTTCAATTTGTGTTGGGTGTAACATTTTATAGCTGAGGCGATCTTACAAATTTAAGTAACAACTTATTTCGCTGAAGAATTTAATTTGGGAACGAAAATACAACATTTAATTTGCAGTGGACAATGCGGATTCAAGAACGACTTCAAGAAACTTAAATCATACCTAAAACTTCACGCTGGATCAAAAGATCTTGTAGTAGTATGTTAATTTTTTTAATGAAATTATAGTATAAACAACTGGACTGTCATCTAAATTTCTGAAACTAATTGTACTTTCTTATTCAATACTGTCAGAGTGGCGAGTCGACGAAAACGAAATCAGGTTTCTTTGAAGTCATAGTTGATGACAAACTTGTTCATTCGAAGAAGGTAATGTATTTACAAAATACGGTATCCACGTGAAGTTATTTGTAAGTACGTGGCTGGCAACAGCAACACTTTATTAAGTTATATTTTGAATGAATTTAGGGTGGTGATGGATTAGTGAACACAAGGGAGAAGCTTCAAAAAATTAACGCTGCAATTAAGTCGGCTATAGAAGATGCTGAGCACAACTTCGACCAGCTGGAGCATTAATTTTAAATGGGATAGAAGCTTTAGTGGGTTATGCATGGGGCTTTATCTTTGATTCAATGATGCATACCAGTATAGTACGAGGAACAATAATGTCTAGTAGAAAAGTCGTTTGAATGTTGGTTGAATTATATGATAAAAATTAATACCTTCATCATGTTACTTTGTCATGTACTCATGCCATGTTGCTCATTATGAGACTTCCTCTTAATATGACTTCCCTCGTTCCTGACGTGTGAGGTCTACTATCACGACGCATTTTCTCCACTGTGAGTCAGGTTTCAAAATACCCGAATGGTCGAAGCTCATTTATTATAAGAAACCCGAGATAATACGGGGCTTAGAAAACAACATTTCAGTAATTGCGTATTGCCGTGACGATACATGAGACGTGGTCAAGTACATGTACTATTGTCGGCTTACATTTACATCGCCTCTGGTCACCGTTTTTGGGATTTCTTCGCATAGAAAGGCAAAAGTGCAGGGATCATACCAGCACAGCATCCTGAAATAAAAATATTCAGTGTGGGTGAGTTTAAGGCGAAGTTCATGACTACGTGACCGCGTAAACATAGAAGAGCAGATCCTGCCACTATCATAAGTTCACACGCAGCTTCATGTACAGTGTACACAATACTAAAATGATTGTTTTCAAATTACGTTTCACATTGAAGAAAACAAGAAGAGTCTACACCATAAATAAGGACAATGAATTTGACTTTTGATACACTTCTGCCGTTCTGCCCCCATTCGCTTGATTCAAGTCTTAATGTGAAAGCACCCTGGAGGTCTCAAGTTGCTCATTACAGCCTCCAATTCACTTGCCTACAAATCAGGCAAAGTCAAGTGTAACCATCCAGATTTTCGCCATTTCAGATGATCATGGTAGGACTTAAAAAGGTAATTCGCCTCATAGTATCAAACCCACTGAATCAGTGATTTCACCAACATCCATTTTCCTTGTAACAATTTCACTTCAATTCACAGGGTTTTGGTATACTTCTCGGAATTGTTGTTGCTGTTACCTTTGTTCACAGTAATGCAATTCCGGTTTTGAAACACGAAGCTGAATCAATTAAACTTCCTGAATCATCAAGCTCGACCAGGTACAACGGAATAGAAGAGCGTTGAATTTTGGTGTACTAATGAAGATAATTTTACTGACTCCATTTTCTTTACAGTACCACTATAATCCCGTTGATTGCTTCCCCTGAACCAACTGAACTGCCCAACCCGTCAAATTGTAGTAGGTAAGAAAGGAAAATCAGTAAAAGAGCGTAGAATTTCCTTATGACATGGCCTTTAGATTTGAAATAATTCTTTACGTTTGAACACAGTGAGGGGAGGTATTACTCACCCTGGACTTATTCGAAATATAAACATGCCATGATTGTCAATGGTGGAAGACTTCATTGACACATTGCAGGATTTTGATGGCAGTGAGCATGTTCCAGGTGTCTCACCTACCTGCCCCTACCTGCAGTCTGCCAATCGATGTATTTACTTTCGATAATTTGCTAAGTGTCCTGGATGAAAGCCAAGAGACCAGGTTCTCCAGGTTCATTTAACCCCTGAATTATCGGGAAATTATGTAGGCTAATGTTTTGTTGAGGAAAATTGGAATTGGGACTACGGAAAACATGGAAATTCGGATTTTTAAGGAAGAGAAGAAAATTGAATGCATGTTAAATTCCATAAGCAGTTGAATTTTGTTATTCTTCAATTAACATAAGCTGTCCCTCTATTTTTTCGGAAAATCGGAAATACACATACACAAAATGTCAGCTCTCACTGAAATGGTGTTGGATTCTACAACAGTTACAATAACGATGTTAACCACTCTCGTTTCAACACGTAACAACATGATTGAAACGCTACTCTAACCAATATTGCGTTGTTTCTTTGCCGTTCATGTGCTACGTTAGTGTTTCATAAGGATGCAGGCTTCCAGAACAATAGACTACACGAAAACGAGCTTACAAAACTCTATTGGGGATTAGACATTGTCTTCGCGCACATTTTGAGCAAACGTAGCAGGCGTATTTCCGGCTGGTGACCAACAACATGACATAATATATGCACCAGGATCTTCTGGAAGCGACGGAGCGGTACGGTCACTGTATCCACAACCAAACTGCGTCGTGCTGGCCCAGACTACTTGTGTGAACTGAAAGCACGAGGCGTTGAAAGTTGGTTGTGAGAAGTCGACGCAGTTATCGATGAATCTTCCATACCATGTTTGTGTTGCGCCAGCACCCGTCACAGGTGCTGAAATGATCGATCTAGCTCCCTGTGATGGCGCAGGGTTAAAGCTAGTTCCAATTGTCTCCGCTATACCAGTACCGCATTTACAAGGCGGAGATAGAGAGTTGCTGCTGGCATGCGTATTTGCACATGCTTTGGCTGTTGCTGCAAGCTGTAAGTGTAGAAAGTGCTCTCACTCAGACTCCTGTATATACTAACCGCAATTTCAGTTTTGAAAGAGCCTGAGAATCTTACGTTAGCGTTCCATGTTAGTGGAGGGGCACGAAATGAATACCGAAAGGAATTTACAAGGTGAAACACGGCGTTATCAACTAAAATACGCACAATAAATTCGTTAAATAATACTGCTGAACGCAGAAAAGAATGAAACTGTAGAGTCGTCGATTACATGGTGTCATGGCGGTAACACTGACCACCTCGGATGTTAAAATGATGCCGACGGCGAAGAAACAGATGGCAGTCGTCCTCTTCGGTGCCATTTTTCTCAACCTTACGAAGTTGTCTGATAGTGGTTATTGCTGGAAACAAGGACAATATTGATGCGAAGTTGTGCCTGGCAAAACGCTTATATACGTTTTGGTTGACAAATTTAGCCGTAATGCAAGTATTAGTTACTCAGGTGGGTAATATGAAATATTCATGATAAATATAATTTCGACATCCCTATTTACATTGTCTCATAAATCACGGAATCGTAACAGCAGCTCCATAGTTTTACTAGAATCACGTCACCTTTTTCCAGCTTTACGGATACCATATCTCCTGCCAAGGTGAAATATAAGCATATAAAAAACAAGTTGAATGACAAAACAAGGGGGCTACTGAAAATGACGGAAAGCTGGAAATACGAAAGACAGAGTCGAAGATTTACCAGGATCGTGTTAATTCAAGGCTATATTAACATATACTTCAAGTGGATTTGGATTAACAACATATGGAGATAAAGAATTTGAGCGTGCAAATTCCTCTATCGCACATTGTGACATATCCTTAACTCAAACCTGGGACTATCCATATATTACGTGTAGGACATACGGACAGATACACATATCGACAGATACGCATACGATCTTATAAACCTGCCTATTGCAGGTGAATCAGATCGTGGGAGGCACCGAGTCGATAACTTTAAGCTGGGAAAACTCGGAGCGATTTTCTTGCGCAATGCAGAAGAATCGCAATTTCCCGAAAGTTTTCCTCGGCGCAACGTCGATGAAACTCAAATTTTCGTATGGGGTACACGAGCAACGGAATATTTCATATTGGGATTTTAAATTTTGCCGCTTTAGGCGTTATAGAATTCGCGGACTTTTTCAAAGTACCAGTGAAATACTATTACATACAAATAAAGCTGACAGATGCCAAATTTAAAAGACCTGCGAATAGAACGTGTAAACTTCTCTCTGCAGGCTGTGGATGCGTGTGCTGTGTCGTTGTGTTTGTGTGTGCATGTGCTGTGGTAACCATAGACCTCAATGCACACATCCGCACG
>WJFA01000054.1:0-91952 GCA_009870155.1 Pseudobourletiella spinata | reverse complement strand
CAATGATGAGTTTATATAGTGTCCCTCGGGTATGGAAAAAATAGCGGCAGTTCATTAATGAGTGGAGCGGTACCTTTAAAAGGCTTTGTGTCGGTCAAATATTGAAGGGTTCGAAGGAAACAGTGCACGTGCAAAGGGTCATAAAGACACGTGCAAAGGGTCCTAAAGACACATGCAAAGGGCCCTAAAGACACGTGCAAAAGGCCTTACAGACACGTGCACATGGGATATGCAATGAGGAGGTATGCTCAATTCCCCACTTTAACAACAACAAAAGTAGGCGGAAATGGTTTCAGCGGAGGCTTTCAGAGCCTGGTGTGGTGGCACACAGACGGTAAAAATATCAGAACGAGTTGGATCCCGTGTTATATCGGTAGGCGAAAACAACAAGTCAGTCGCAGGTCCCCTTGGAACAAATTAAAATAACAATTCAGTCGCCCACCATAACTACGAAAGTGCCACCACACGAAAGGCACCGCAACATAAATGTGTAAAAACATGTACAAATATGAAAATTACGTAAAACATGTAAATGTAAATTTAAAAAAAACAAAAAATAATAAATCAAGGAGTAAAAATACAAGTATTAAATAAAACAGAAATACAAAGATTTGATAATAGTCTGCATAGCTTACCATAGTACTGGGTGATCCGACGAACTTGACAAAAATTTAAACTGCATTAGGTAGGGTGGCAGGACAACAAAATGACTGCGTGAACGTTCCAGGTAGGTAAACAAAAGCGCTACCACGGCTTTGAGATGACGGTTTGTAGTATGTGGACTAAATTCATTTTTATTTTCCACATTTCAAGACTACACAAACAAATGTGAATTAATTGTAACGACATTAAGCAAGCTGAGATTGGTGGGCGTACACAGTTATTCCTCCGTACAGTCAACGGCTGGGTGGTCGATTCCCATACACTATGTACATAATGGCTTCGTAGGAAAAACTGCCAAATGTTTAGGATTAAAGTGGTACCGAAGGATCATATAATTGAAACCTCTGGGACGTCGCGGTGGGAAGCGGGCATGAGGAATCTTGTTGGCCAACATGTTCTGGAATATTTGCATTGGGTCCAACACACACGAGAGGCTGACGTGGTCCCACCAGCATTCCTTCCGATACTCCAAGAATTTGATAAACATTTGATGGTTGTACTCCAGCTGGAACCCGTCGTTAGCGTAGAAGCGCAATGCAAGGTTTACCGCCAAAATATCACGTTCATCATGTTTACTGGATTTGTCATCGGTACGCCGCTGCATGTTCTCCAATTTTAATTGCCTAAATGAACACAAAGTAAATAATTTTAACGAATGGTGTCACAAATGAAATGGTAGGATATTGTGGGACGGAACCTACTCAAACTTATGAGCCTCTGCCAAGATACGAATAATGTCTTCGTTGCCGAAAGCCCACAGAGGGTTATTTGGGGATGCGGGTGCCGCCATTACTTTAAATGACAACCTGGAGCGTATAAGACAAAAAAACGGAATGATTTTATATGGACATGAATCAAGCGGTCATGTCCCACACAAAACAGGAGGTCCTCATAACAACAACATTGGAAATCAGAAAAGACTGGAATCAAACACTAGGACATAGAATAATTTTATCAATGTTGTACAACAAAACTTGAGCGTACTAACCAAATTGGATTCACAATGTATTTATTTCAACGGCTGTGGACACAAAACTTACGAGGACAAGTCAACTTTATGAGCGGACAAAATAACAAACTTTTCAAATGGTAAATATTTAAAAATGGAAGTTGAATAGTCCCGCCGCCGAATTTCGTGGTCACGCAACAATATTGTATGCAGATGAATGTATTTGAACCAAAAAAAGTCAACTGAAGCTCCGTAGGGGGCGGAGTCTCACTTTGTTGGTATTCATATGCATTCATATGAATATTGCCGCTAGTAGTTCCCCCTTAAGCCCTCCAGGCGGCAGACGTGAACCCACAATATCTGAATGCAAATGATAAGAGGGACAACCGCCTGGGATCCTTTGAGCTGAATCCGTAATAATCAAAGTCAAGTCCACTGCTCTGGCATCAACAACTATCAGTGTATACCTTCGTGGGATGAGTATGCATTGCACCCATCCAGTTCACCATTTGACTTTGTAGACCTCTATGTACACAAAGCAAACGGTTCCGCCGTGAGGTGTCGTACACATCAGTGTAGCCCAGTGGAGTCAACAAACTGTCTTACGATTGACGTGCTACCCCAGGAATTATTTGCACGTCGACAACTTCAACTCTCATAGTCAAGCAAATATTGGAGTAATTTAATGCAGCTTTAATATAGCTTTGTAATATAACTGCTTCATTCACTAAAACTTCGTTTCTGATGGAATTAACTAATGGTTGATTGCTAAAGTCTTTGGTGCATGAAGTTCTTCAACTTTACATGGTTCGGTAAACTGTGTGTATTGTTCCTGCGAGAGATGAACCCGTCACACTGCACCCGGCACCCATCACCTCGAGCAAAAGTAAAATTAACGAAGCGAGTTTCATGCAACGGCGAGTCTGTGTCTGTGCTAATGATTACAGCATTTTTACGTGTTAGGGAAAGTTATGCACATATGTGTGTCTCCCCGGCTGTCTGAAAAGCGGAGCACTAGGCTGACTGCAAAACTGCAAATTCGTTTCTCTTCTTCTGGGCAGATTCATCCCATGTTTTAGTCGTACTCGAATGGCTTCTGTGTTTGCTGCCTCGCAACTTGTAATATTCTTTAGATTGGCACGAAGGGGCTGTCCATAAATGACATCATCAAAATTTCAGAAATTTAGGACCCACCCACTCCTAATTATGACAATATTAACATGGCGTTAAATGGGAGACTTTGACCCACCCACTGACCTCTCTGATGACGTCATTTATGAACAGCCCCTAAGCATTTTTGCGTCAACTTTCGAGCCGTTTACGTTTGGATGTTCGTATGTCCGTTCCATCATAATGTGCATGATTCAAAATATGATTAAATACTGCATTAACAGCACAAGTCGCTTCTTCCCATGAGCCATAAAACTCACTCAGCCGAACAGGAAAAAATAACAGACTGAGTAGCAGCTAGGTGAGTTTCATAGCTCACGGGAAAAATACCATTGGACCGAGGTTAGGACAAGCAGAACTATACAAAAAATGAAAAGTAATTCTGGTGCCATTTTATCTAACTATCAGCTATTTTCTTCGTAGATTCTAGAAAAAGGCTATAATAAATAATATGAGAGATGTCCAATTGTCTGAGCTAGAGCTCATTCACGGTGTTGTGCGGGTGCAACAAAGACGGTAGTTCCTTGGCGCAATATGGTTTACAGTTTCACCATTAAATGTGATGCTGAATTCAGCAGTGGAATACCGGCTGCCGGATTAGCCTAATGCAGTATTGCGTTCACCGTGTTGTTGTGAGTGGTTCATTCCGTACATGTTACTTTCTAATTAACTGACTTTGTGAAAAACGAGCCATGACATCCCCACTAATTCCAAAAGTTTAAAAACTGTAATTTGAAGTTAAAACTCTGTCTATTTTCACAATGGTATTTGTGCTAGGCCTGTTCCTTTTAAATACTTTGTGTGCCTTAGTGCCGTGCCAGAAATTTTATGAACCACCTGTTCCTGTGCCTCTAACGGAGAAAAACGTTCCTCCAGACAAATTGTACGATAGTGAAAATTCCATTTTCAAAAATAGTCAGAATGGAATGGATAGTGATAACGAAGATTTTACCCCGGACCCGGTTGTGACGACCTTCGCCGGGACAGTTAGAGGGTATCGAATGCAAACTATACGAGCTCGAAACATTTATGCTTTTACTTCCATTCCGTATGCGGAACCACCACTTGGTAACCTACGATATCGAGTGTGTTAATTTTTTGATTTTATGGGTTCTGGGTCTGAAAAATTGCTGATGGCCCGAATAGTTTCAAACTATTATTTGATATATCTCAGGCACCTGTTGCCAAACAACCATGGAAAGGTATTTATGATGCGTCTCGACCTGCGCCGCACTGCCTTCAGATCAGTGCGCTCCAGCAGCTACGAATCATCGGGAAAGAGGACTGCTTATTTTTAAACATTTATACTCCCCAGGTAATAAGAGAAACTGTTGCAGAATTCATGTGATGTATTGCAATCTATGGAGTAAATTACGGGTTTGCAATGCAGTTTTGTTTGTTTGTTTGACGATTTGTCTGAATTTTCAGTTGCCAAAGTTCGGACAGAAGCTGAAAATCCCGGTGATGGTTTACATTCATGGAGGATCTTTTGCATTCGGTTCCGGGGCTATTTTCGGCCCAGCGTATTTGTTGGATAGAAATGTGATTCTGGTCACATTAAATTATCGATTAAGCTCCTTTGGTGAGTTTTATCAACAGTCACAGTAAGGCTGACAAAATTGTGTGCAAACGCTGACTTGGCTTTCAACAGGGTTCCTAAGCACGGGGGATGATGCGGCATCAGGAAACTGGGGGCTCAAGGATCAAAATCTTGCACTTCGATGGGTTAAGAAAAACATCAAATTCTTTGGGGGCGACCCTGGAAGGATCACACTTTTTGGTCAATCAGCTGGTAGGTTCTGATCTTGATGGACAGTGAATGTATTAATTTATTTTCCTGTATCATTTTGGCTGAAGAATTCAGTAGCTCATGGGTTTATTGCTCACATTATAGGTGGAGCATCTGTGCATCTTCATATGCTCTCGCACCGCAGCCATGGTAACCTCAAGTGAACATTCTATAATGATGAAAGGCTTCGAAATTGAACTGTATTGGGAGCATTAATTTTGTTGTGTAGGGCTTTTCCAAGCAGCCATTTCCCAGAGTGGAAGTGCATTTTGCTTCTGGGCTGTTCGAAACGATTCGATTGATTTTACATATCGTCTGGCAGCTAGACTTCGTTGCCCAGTGAATGACAGCAGACTGACGGTAGAGTGCCTACGCCGCACTGATGCACACTTGATCGTATACCATGAGGCAACTATTCCAGTAAGATAAATCCTGTAAACTCGATGGCTTACCTCAAGAAGCATTGCTTATCCCCGACTCTGAACTTCTTCAGGAATTCACTCTGTTCCCAGGAGTATTTTTTGGTCCGATTGTGGAGGGACCTGGACCAAATTCCTTTCTTGAGGATTGGCCGCTGGAGCTGTATAATAAAAAGCAAGTACCACCGATCCCTTGGATTAGTGGGTACCTTGCTTTGGAAGGGAATGGGCTTGCATTTCGTAATATTCATAAGCAAATTCACCATTCTCAAATCCCGTTCGAAAAGTTCAACCATTTCGGCGTAGATTAATTCTGTTCCGTTGATTTCTCTAGTCACCTACCTGTACCCAAGAGCAATTCAAGAGATAAACAGACGATGGTCTGAACTAGCTCATCTAGTTCTTGACATTCGACAGGACAACTTCCGGTTGGTTACGGAGGCCACCGATGCCATCCGAAAGTATTACATGGACGACCATGACATCAGCTTTTACACGCGCATGCAAATGTCCAGTATGTACGGGGATAGATTGATAACAACTGGGGTTCATCTGGGCCTTCAGCTACATCCTCACGCAGGGCCTACCTATGCCTATTTCTTTAATTATACAGGTCGTTATAGTACATCTGATAGCTTCGGGCTCAACGTAAAGGATTGGGGTAAGTTAACTCGCGTAATTGAAGCCAACGCAATATTGGTTGGCAAGTTGGTAAAAAGTGTTCTAAATAAATTACGGTCCTGTCCTATAGTTTATATAGGCTCAGCGTGTCTGTAGCGTGTAATGGTTGTAGAGCTCAGTTGTGAATTCTGGCAGTGGGTAAAAGCGCCTCTCAGCTTTTATGCTATTTTTGTGAATTTTATTTGAAGGCTTGTCCCATGATGATGATCTCATGTACCTGATGAATAGCACGACATATGAGGCATTACGGGTCGGTGATCCCGAGTATGAAATGTCTGAATTCCTCGTGAACATTTGGGTTAATTTTGCTACGAAAGGGTAAGGGTACTGATTTTCTTCCTCATCAAATGCTCCACCAAAGCCCCAATATGGATTTTGATTTTCAAAGCGTACCCGTTTACACAACGGATGACGGCGAAGATTTGTACTTTTGGACTCCAGTACGTAACACCAGTGATGTTGAGATGGTACGTTTCGACGGAGATTTCCCGGTGATGATTAAGCAGCCGTTTGCGGACAGGATGATGTTTTGGGAAAATTTGGGTCTGCTGTCGGACAGCCACGTTGGACCGTTTTATTACAAGAAACCACCAAAGTACACCCTTATATCAACAAAGTCATCCACCAGTACTTCACTGTCACACATCCAGTAATGAACTTGTTATGAGTTCCGAAGTAATCAAACTTTGTATTTATTGTTTGGAGAGACTATATGAGGGTGCTTCATATTTCTTGATCAACCTTCAGTTCATCTTATATGATTTTTAAATGTTGAAAAAGCGCTTACTACTATAGCTATACTGGAAAATTAAGAATGTAAACATGCATTTATTTGCCTAGGCTTAACTCCAAGTAAATATGGTACGATTGAGCACAATCACCAGAATTTTGCACCAGTGCGTACGTATCAAATACCTCCCGTCGAAAGTTCAACTTGTACACATGCTGCAATTTTTACCTGAAAACATCGAAATAACTGGAATACAATCGAGCGATCGATCGTGAAAGGCACGTTCCAGAACTTGCTGACGTAAGGTTTTTTTTAGTAAATTTCAGCACACCTCGGAACTGCTGCCATTCTACCTAGTATATCTGACATCTCTACCCGAGTATCATACATTACACATATACATGCATAACACAACGGTAGAATTCCATCAATTCTACTTTCGCACTCAATGTATGCAGATTTGAATTTCCTGAAGAATCTGACGCGTTACTTTCCCGGTCTTGCCGACTGGAAGTTCGGGTAAAACAATGAGACCTCCTCGTAAATGCTTGTACGAAGGTAAATTATCTAAGCAGATAAAATAAAATAATCATGAGTTTCAGACATTGTAAACGAGCTGAATTGGAGCGTGTAGGATAGAATCTTACCGTTAGAAAATTTCAGAATATCGTGGGCTGAGACCTTTGGGTCTTTCAACGAGACGAAAGCACGGGGAATGGTATCGCCTCCGGCCGGATCTGGTATCCCAATCACACTAACATTATTCACGGCAGGATGACGTTGAATAACATCTTCGATTTCGCTCGGTGATATCTAAGAAAATCGATACATTTTCTACATGCCTTTCTATAGCAATAGTATTCGTTTCAACCCTACCACCTCAGACCTCACCACGGTCCAGCCCTCCAGCATCATTCTCAAGGATTACGGATGAAACAATAAATTACTTACGTGGTTATTATAATACTTGAAAACTTCTTTCAGTCGATCCACCACAAAAATAAATCCATTTTCATCAAAGTAGCCAACGTCCCCAGTTCTCACCCAACCGTTCGGAAATGTCTTCTCGTTGGCCTAATTAGTGGCAAATAATCGGCCAGTATTAAGCAAAGCCGTAGTGACGGTATCGGGACGATTCGTCCACGGTAAAAATTATAATAATTAATTAATACTTTACACTTCCGAACCTCCTGATTGTTCAGGTAGCCTCCACACACAATGGGACTTTGAAAACACAGTTCTCCTCTCTGATTAGGACCCAGGGGCTCACCAGTTTCCAGATTCCTTACCTGCAGTGATGTCGCAGGAGCCAGTTTGCCCACGCTGAAATCTGGAACATCTAAACAAAATTTAAAAGCCACTTTAATTAGGGGAAGGTGCCTTTTCAACAAAAACATTATCAGTATCAATACATAGTAAACAAATGACTGACTTGGCCAAACGTTCATCTCTGCATCTGGATCATAATTGGCAGATGACGTGAAGAAGCCACACTCCGTCATTCCGTACATCTGAAAAGAATTAAATATGCAAAGGCCCTGAACTAAAAACCTGAAACGAGAAAGATGAATCGTTCCTAAATTCAAAGGGTGACGTAAACATACCACGAGAACTCTAGCTGTAGGAATAGCCGTTTCCATTGTCCGTATGAAACTTGGAGTAACGACAACTCCTCCCGTGGCGATCTCAGTGACAGAGCTGAAATCATAATCAGACGCATCCACACCGTTGGCCATGTGCAACAGGAATGTAGGGAATCCAAAAACCATGGAAGGCTGGATGCAAAAACGACGCTATTAGTTTTCCGTAAAATAGAAACTATAGGCTCTATTCCTAAATAATTAAAGACGCACCTTGTAGCGATGAACTGCTTGAAATAAACTCTCTTTCGTTATGTTCCGCATCATGTATCCCTCGGCACCCTTCGCAGCTGCTAGGATAGCCATGGGGAAGCACGAACCCGAAATGTGGGTCGGTTTACCCAACACGAGCATTTTTCCTCCTCCCCGACTAACGACACAGTGACCATAGATGGCGAACATCTTGGCTAGACCAAGCTGAGTGTGAATAGCACCTTTGCTTGCACCGGTTGTTCCACTAGTGGATAAAATCAATCCAATATCGTCTCCGCGGACCTCTAGGCGAGGGCATGCTACGCGGAATATATACCGTTTCAATTTTGATGGATGCAAACATTTTATTGTAAATGCAAATATATTATGAAATGGTACTACGATCGCAGTAAGCTTTTTGTTTGAAGTTTATATAAAATCCAAGAACAGAACTTACCATCTCCCTTATCATTCAAAAACTCGTCCGCAGAGACACAACCAGGCACGTCTCCATAAGTAATTACTTCAACTCTCCAAGGTGCTTGCCGAGCAGCTGTTATAGCCACAGCAGTAGCCTCCGGGTCACATAGTAACCATTTAGCACCAGTTTGCAACAACCGACTTAGCATGGTCTCTATATTAAGCAGACAAAAGTTTTATGATTTATTGAAAACCAGGGTAACTGCAAAGGTATCGTCCATAAATATCAAAAAGCATGTAGGGAATAGGGGTTCGGAATTTGTATCCTAGAATATCCAGGGGTAGTGGGGTACTGGCTCATAGATCGATATGCGGCCTTCTTTCGAAATAATCTCTGTGGGGAGCCAAAAACCATCGCGATTTTTGCCAAACTCGAAGGTTTTAGTTTAACGATATAAGGTATGGGGGTCTTTTGGGATATCACTACATATTTTGAGACTAGGGGGGGGGGTTGACAATGCCCAAAAATTGATATCGGTATTTATGGACTGTCCCAAAGATGCTCACAGCGATTCCCGCAAGGTTGTACATACCTGCAGTATCTTCTGGATACACAGCCTGCAGCGCGCCATTGGCCCGCCACACTCCAATGAAAAATACGTGAAGTCTAGACGCTTCGTGGGAGCAGTACAGAACCACATCACCCTTCCGAAAACCCCTTTTGAAAAAGGCACTGGCCACTTTTCTAGACAATGGTTCTATCTCTCCGAATGTGACGTTCTTTCCGCTTTCTGCGTCCGTCTAGAGGCGGCAATAGTTGTTAAAACAAAGTTAATATAAACTACTGAGATAAACGTTTTCGTGGGCAAAAATCACAAGCAAAAACGTGCAACTCACAATCCAGGGATGCTGAGCTCTGCCATCTTTACAATGCTTTCCCGCTTGGTTCAACAGATATTCAACAGCAGTTTCTTCCTGAGGGTATGCAATGTCGAATTTGTAGGGAGAATGGAGGGTTCCGTCCTTAAACATTTTGCTCCAAGATTCCGCAGACTAAAGCCCGAGTCCAGAGTCCTTCGCAGGCACGACGTATGTACTCAAATGACAACCCCTGACAGTGCGAAACCGTCTTGTGAGAATTCCTTCGCACAGGGCTCTGAGTTTTATACACTGAAAAATATTTTGAACGCATGGTAAACTTCATTAGTGGTTCCAAGGACGACGCAACACGTAAAATTGACCCATGCAAACCCTTTTCCTCCTCAGAAGTGCTGCCGACTATAGCAGGGACGATCGGTATAGAAGAGCACAGTAACATGTTATATCCCGGCGGCAAGATTACAGCAACTCTCTGGAAACTCATTGCGTGAGTGTGCGGTAGTGAAATCATTGTCATTGTCAGTAACCAGAATTCTTCCGCTTCGTAATATTCATGATTTTTTTGATGAGCGAACGAGGGTTTTCCTTTAAAATCGTCTTTCACCAATGAGGTTGGTTAATTTGCCAATTAAGACCTTGTCTCCAAATTGACACCTATATGAAGAACGTAAGCCGCCCTATTTGTGTTTATCATAACACAAATAATGGTGGGTTCACACGCTAAATCTGAGTCACCACAGAACTCCCTGCATTAGTTTTTGCCAGAGTTCGTGCAATTTCAAGTCAGTACGAAGCATTTACTTCGTGTCGTGCAATGAGCAATGTTCAGGCAGGTAAACTGTAACCAACTTTTTTCTAGAGGCTGAAATCTTCATTCGTTCGGGTATCAATTTTTTACACTAATAGCGAGAAGCAGAGCATTGGCCACGAGAAATGTGGAATGGTCAGCAATCGCAATTTTTCTAAAATCCGTGATATTGTCGAAAACTGTGGGAGTCGTGGAGTGGAGTATAGATGGAAGGACTCACCTCAAAGTAAAATAGTATGTGTTGTTTCTATTTCCAAAAATCGCAAAACCATCAATGACCTTGACGATATCCTCATATCAATGCAGAACAACGCTGTTATCAATTTCAGCACTGAATAGGTGTAATTACCTCAAAACTCAAGTGCAAGGTCTTTCAAGATGTGTAATTAAAATTTTCTCCACAACAACTATTTAACATTATACCCAACCCATATTGATAACGTCGAAAGCGTCAAAATTGTGCTGTGCACACAAGTTGCGTGTACACACAAATATGAAGACTATGTGCAGATTTTTCACGGCTCGAGAAATCTCTCACGCAAACACGCAATTTCTATACTCTTAATTCGTCTTAGGGCTTAATCATTTGGCCATTATCAAGCTGAAGTCTCGCAATGGTCAATAATCACAATGTTATGTGAGAGTGATTACAGAAAGTCAGGCTCAATATTCAGATTGGTAATGAAGCATCTTCGGGTTAGGAAGGACAAAGATACGGTCAGCCATATTGCGCCAACTCCCATACACCGAAACCGTAGGTGGGCTGGGTACTGTTCTTGCTGTCTCAGAAGTTAGGGCTAGAGTTTTCCCTCCAATCATAAGCTTCGTCAAAAATCTAGTGTGTAAAATAAATGAGGAAATACAATAGCTATACAATCCTTCTGGTGACGCTACTGTGCGGCGTCATGAGACGGGTGAGCTCGGAGTTGTAAAAATTGCCCAGATGCGCACGACAAGACTAATGACGATGGATTCCTTTCGTCAGGAATGTGGTTAAAACCCTGTATTTGTGAACATGTACGATGGGCGAGAGATCTATTCCGACTTAGTGGTCAGCTCGGTCCCTTACATTATGCATGCTATTAATAATGCAATCAGCAGATTATGCACATCGCACACCGCTAATTCATTTGCCTACTTCTCTCCGCAGAAACAAGAATAGGAAACCACATTTTCTTTAGGTAGGAGTTGCGAGAGTTATTAGACGAACTGGTAACCAATGCGAGGACGGTCGATTCTGCGGCAGCAGTGCGGACAAGTCTAAAAAAATTAAGAAAATCGCTGAAACACCTTACTTGAATGTACATACCTTATACTTTACGAGCTCGTGAAAATCTGTGAAATGATTTCAAAATTTCAAAAGAACCTCGTATTGTACCAGAGATTTATTTCGTGAGTGGACAGGTAAGATCCGTTCGCCTGTGACCGAGATGCAAGGCGAACAGAGGGACAGATTTTAATGGGATTTCTTTTGCGGGCGGATTTTAATTACATCGATAAGAAGCCGATTGATTGTCGTCAGTCATATGGGTAATGGGTCCATGATCCTTCAGTAACATAATGGACGTAATACATGCTCATGACGTCATGAAATATTGCAGCAATAGCATTAGCTTATTTGATCGAGCAATCTCATTAAAATTTATGGTCAGCTTTTCTTAAATTTATGTGTACATTAATGAAGTATTCTTAGTAGACAACACAGCAGGATATTCGCAAAAATAATGGAATTATATAGAGCTTCAAGGATGGTATTCACAATGGTGAACAACACAATTCATACATATAATTGTACGCACCATCTTCGAAGCGTTATATATTCATAATTTCTGTGAAAAGACTTTAGTGCTACCCCCCTAGTATAGTTTAATGAAGAGTGTACTTGCGAATTTGAGGCCAAACGGACTTAAATTGTAGAAATTATGGATGTCACAGCTGAACCTCTTTTCCAGGGAAATTATCTCCCCTTCCCCTCTGGTTGGGCCAGACAAGCAGGCATCCCTTTTCAGAAGGATACTCTACAATTATAAATATGAAATTTAAAACAAGCTGACCCCGAATACCAAATGACATTGTTCAACGAAATAAGCTCTCATTACCATACCCGGCTTCGGCACTTTCTTACGGGCTTCTTACCTCGCCCTGTTAAAATCCATCCTTCTGTTCGCTACAGAATCACAGTCGCAGACGGCCGTCACCTGCTTCCCTTGAGAATGTCTGCACCACTCATTAAATAAAAATATGGCGCATTACCTCAACAGGCTCATACGATCCATTACACAAAAATGGAATCCAAGATATCCACCAGCAGCAGCAAAAAAACATTCCCAGGAACATATACCATACCTACGTAATTACAGGAGAAACAGAAGAATACAAATTAAACTTTATCTATAACTTTCACTTTTTCAATGTCTCACCGCAGGTTTTGGAACCATTTTTGTCACAGGTGTATCGAACTTTAATCCACATCGTGCGCATACGTGAATCTGCGTCACTTCTGTAACGGTCAGGGTAAACAATTGATGTTCATTTAATGTCGCTCATTGCAGTGGCGAAATAGATAAAAATAATAATTATGCCTACTTCGACTTGAAGAATTGGCTGCTACTCCCAACGGGGTGGCATCAGCGATTGAGGTAAGTGGCTTGATGATGGGTTCGTTAGAAAGTTTCACTGGGTGTTTGATTTCGGTATGATGTGGGGGGTCTGGTTGAACAACTTCATCTTCTACTGGAACCTGGTTTTCATTAGGGGCGAGACTGGGGCTCACCTCCTCCTCGCCATTAGGCGTTAGGACTGGTACTGTACTCTGTTGACCAGGATTTAAAGTAGTACTTCTTTGTGATCTTGGCGTTGTTTGCGGCAGGGAAGCAAACGTTCTGTTAGAGTCATAGGCTCCGAGGTCTACCATTGAACCACTGCTGGCGATACTAGCCGTCACAGATGTGTTTTCTGAG
Organism: Pseudobourletiella spinata; assembly: GCA_009870155.1. Taxonomy (NCBI): domain Eukaryota; kingdom Metazoa; phylum Arthropoda; class Collembola; order Symphypleona; family Bourletiellidae; genus Pseudobourletiella; species Pseudobourletiella spinata. Next base: position 78,652 of record WJFA01000054.1, on the reverse strand, counting down.
AAGACGGACTCCACGTTTTCCATGTCCGCAATTGGGTCTGGATCTGGATCGATCTCAGTCTTCATCGTGAACCTGACTGTCACGTTCACACCAAGACTTTTAAATGGCTGGAGAATTTTCGAATAATAACTAATGATAATGACCCCCCAGTAACTATATTTCTCGCTAACTACCTTCTCATTCCAGAAGTAGAAGAGGTGGCGAGTAGCGAGTGCTCTCGCTCTTAGAGCACCAAACCAAACCAAAGAGATACCAAAAACAAAAATCATTGGGTTGGGCTATTGTTTACAACTTCACTGGGATGATTTTTATTTGTTTTTCGTATTTGGAAAACATGGCTTCGACACTTTTTCACTGAGCCATGGGAACCGCAATGAAAGGAATGGAATGAACATGAAAATTAAATGAAAGAAATTATAAGTGAGCCCCCTTGAGAGGCTAATACTAATACTAATGGTTTGATAGTAGTCTAGTAAGTCTAAATATATGTAATTGCGAAGAAATTATCATTATCATATCATGATTCATGATTAGCTATAGTCATCCTCTTTCTCAGAGACCACTGAGAATTGTATAGATTATTTAACTCGCTCAATGGCATTCGCTGAACCTTCAAAAACAAAAGAGCGCGATTCGAAATATACCTTGTGTCTTGCTAACCGTGTATTATAAAATAATTTACGGGAGAAATTGTGGATATTATTACTAAACTCTCTTTTAGTGGCAGGTGTACAGGACAGATTCGAACAGATTTTACGTATCTCATGACACTATTTATGCATGAAGTCGGGTGTTGGGGTTCTTGAATTTTATTCCCAAGTCATTGCCATTTAAGTTTAGAAGTCGGTGAATTGTAGAATTTACCGTTTTATAATCCGTAACTTACAGTCATGCTGTTTATCAGGTTTCGAAGTATTTTTTTATTTAAAGCGGGGCAAGCTAAGTATACATGCATACGCCGTTACGCATCCACGTTCAGAACGTCCAGTAAGTCCAAAGGAGTGGCAAGTAAGATAGCTGAGAAGTTTCGGAATGTGGGGATCATGGCCCACATAGATGCTGGGAAAACTACGACAACAGAGAGAATGTTATACTATTCAGGGGTTATACAGTTTCCGGGTGAAGTTCATCATGGGGACACAGTGACAGATTTTTTGCCCCAGGAGCGGGAGCGTGGGATTACTATTCAAAGTGCTGTCGTGAGCTTCCCGTGGAACGATTTTTCAATAAATTTAATTGACACTCCCGGTCATGTAGACTTTACTTTTGAAGTAGAAAGGTCACTTCGTGCGGTTGACTCAGCGGTGGCCATACTTGATGCTTCAGCTGGTAGGAATGAGTCAACTTATTATAAACGGCTTAATGTTCTAGAATTTGCTGGTGATAGTTGATTGTGCTGATTTTGTTATAGGTGTTGAAGCTCAAACTCTGACTGTGTGGCGCCAAGCAATGGAGAATAAACTGCCTCGTTTAATATTCCTCAATAAAATGGATAAAGTAAGTTAAATTCGTATTTGGAATTTCATAGTCTGTCTTCTATGAAGGCGAACTAATTGGATTGAAAACAGGCGACTGCATCCTACGAAATGTGCTTAGAGTCCATTCGGAAGCGTCTTCATTCAGTACCTTTACTTCTCCAAGTACCTCTTTATGCTGATGAATTCAAAGGTCCGGGATCAGGTTTCATCGGAGTTATAGATCTAGTGCGAATGAAGAAGATAGTTTTCGATAGTGAAAGCAAAGGAGCCAACTATAATTGCAGTGAGTTGTAGCATAGTTCCTTGTTCGACAGTAAATTTCCTTTGATTGAAGTGATGTTAACCATTCCTTCCCTTTCTCAGGTTCCGTCAGGGATGATGAAAAAGTTCTGGCAAGACGGCATGCCTTGGTTGAGCAGGTATCCGACTTTGACATGGATTTAGCAACAAAAATTATAGAAACCGAGTCGGTGGAAACCATAAGCGATGACGAGCTCGATGCGGCAATCAAAAGGATCACATTAACTAACAAAGTTGTGCCTGTACTATTAGGAAGTTCATTTAAGTATGTAGGGGTTCAGCCATTGCTGGATGCCATCACAAGGTACGCATATAAATACTCTCTTTGCATTACCTATGGCGTATAATCCAAAGATTTTATTCGTCAACTTTAAGGTATCTCCCACATCCTCATGAACTACCTATTAAAGATCCAGTCATCTCCTCGTACGGACAAGAATTGTGTTCATTCATTTTTAAGACTTTGCATGATAAGCAGCTGGGAACATTAACATTCTTGCGGGTATTTGGAGGAAATCTGACGACGTCTCAGAGAGTTTACAATGCCTCTCGCGGGAAGCAAGAAAAAATTCTGAAGGTTTATCAATCCCTTGCAGATGACTTGCGGGAAGTGCAAGAAATAATTCCTGGTCAAGTTGCGATTGTGTCCGGATTAAAGGCATGTATTTATAATACATATTCTTGGAGGTCAGAGTTGCTGTTCTTCACTGTACCGTTGTTTTCAGGAATCATTCACCGGGGATACGATAACATCAACCAGCGCATCAGCAGCAGCATCAATGCGCAGATTAGCAAAATTACTAGGGAGTAAAGACGTGAAGCCCGCTTTAACTTCATTAGAAGTCCCAGAACCTGTATTTTTTTGCTCCATAGAGCCTGCATCGTTGGTAATTAATTTCTTTGCCTGTTTACCAGATAAAATGTAATTTGTTAACGAAAATCTTGAAATTGGAAAATGATATTTTTATGCCGCATGCCGATTAAGAGCTGATATCATGTGTAATTTCGGACTTATTCCCAATTCCAGTTTCAGCAGAAAGCTCTGGATGAAGCTTTAGTACTGCTACAGCGTGAGGATCCTAGTCTTCATGTTCATGTGGACCCGGATACATCTCAGACGGTTTTATCAGGTGATAATAACTGTGTGAAGCTTGGAAGGCTGTAATAAATTTTGTAATCCTCCTTAATTTCGATCAGGAATGGGAGAACTACACCTCGAAATCATTCACGATAGGCTAAAGCGGGAATTCAAGGTAGATGCAGACATGGGAAAACTACAAGTAGCGTACAAAGAGACCATCATGGAACCGGTGAGAAAGAAGATCGTATTTGAGAGGAAGCTCGCAGATCAGAAACATTCAGTTACAATTGAACTGGCCATAGAACCAAAGGAAAAAGCTATCGGAAAGCTTGTGCGGGGAAACAGTAAAATCACTCAGGAAAACTTGGCTCACTTGAAGGAAAGACACGAGCGCTGCATTCAGAATGGAATTGAATCAACATTGCGGTGCGGGCCGAAACTAAGCTTTCCGGTAATATGCTGACATTATTCATTGAAGAATGAGTTTTCACGTGAAATCTGTTGGGGTGAAACAATTTATTGGACTCTCGAAAAGGTCATTAATATCGAAGTGAGCCTTCATTGGTTTGAAACGACACGGCATACTTCAGAGACTATTATCGAGGCTGCAGCTGCTAGCTGTATACGACAGGCTCTAGCAGAAGCAACATGTGTGCTCCTTGAACCCGTGGTCAATTTGGTCATCACAGTAGACCCAAAGTATCAGAAAATTGTAATGGATGATCTGAACCGAAGAAGATTTCAGCTGGATATAGTGGATTACAAAAATGACCAAAGCGTAAGTAGATTCGTACCTTGTGAGTTCGCATGATGGCTCTTTGGTTTGATTCAGATTTAAAAAGTTAAATATTATGGTTGGCAGGTCATAAGTGGAACCGCTCCCCTCGGCGAACTCATGGGTTATTCTACAGCTTTACGGACCGTATCGTCTGGCATGGGATCATTTTCCATGCAGTTTAGTCATTATCAGAAAGTTCTAAATTCTTTTGAGGAGGACAGAATTTCGGCGCAAGTTCGAGGTTTTGTATGATAATGTTAATAAATCAATTTTATTTACAAACTCAATCTTGCACAAACAACTTTTCAATAGTTTTTGTAAATCTAGAACTAGCTAAAGTTGGTAGAAATTTCCAATAACTGTATAAAATAAATCCATCCACATCGCCACATTTGAACAATAAAAGATCCTCTGGAGCTCGCTCTTTAAACAGCATAGTGTCCCTGTTTTCCTCAAATTTACTGCTGAGGAGGTGCCATGGGATTCTGTTGTGTCATTACTGGCCTAGGCATGAGTCCTCCCATAGGAGGTGGAATCAGAGGAGGAGGGACGCCCATATTTCCGAGACCCATAGGTGGACGTAGACCTAATAAAATAAAATAAAATTGATATGCTTTCTATAAAATCAATGGATTGAGGGATTTAAAACTAACCAGCTAGCATCCCAGGTGGCATCCCAGGAGGTGGTCCTCCTCCTGGAGGCAACATCATCGGTGGAGGTAGCATTGGTGGTCGACCTGGGGGTCCTAATAACGGTGGTGGCCCACCGGTTGGTGGAGCTCCCGGAGGAGGCATACCTGGAGGCATACCCGGACGATCTGCAAACCGTAATTAAAACTTGTGATGCGAGGAAACCCAGGAACTGATTGATTAAATCGATCGTATTGCCTATGAATCGGCCACCGTAATTTTCCCATCATATTATCTATACTTACTTTGTAAAATGGAAGGTGGAGGTATTGCAGCACCAGGCTTTTGTCCAGATCCAAAAGGATTCGCAGGAATTTTCCCAGCTTTGAATGCCGCAGCTACATAGTAGGAATACACAATTAATTCATGACTTAAAGCAGCCAAGAAGATTTAGGATTAGCATAACATCATTTGATAAGCAAAATATCTTACTAGTGGCATCAATTAAACTTTGAGCTTGATCTTCCATCCATTTCTGATAGTAAAATTTCACGTTATCCTTGTGCTTTCTCCCCGCACAATGAGTTTTCCTTACGGAAGGCTAAAAATAAAAAACAAATGGAGTATTATATGCTGAACTGGAAAATGATCTTTAATTTTAGGCATGACTCTGCTACTCACCGAATCGTGTGTCAAGTATGTGTCGCAGTAGTCGCAATAATATTTCGGCATTTTGTCAAATCAATCTAGATTAGGAGTTGAAATGTTTGAACTTTCGTTCAACCTTGATACAAATGTTTATCGTTCCTACAGCTGAACTTCTCAACGACTGCAAGAGGAAGCCTTATATTGAAAATTCAGGAGCCAAATTCCAAAAACCCAACGCTATATATTCAAAAGATTAAATAATTGTAAACTCCTGCATTACTTGTATGTATTCAGTCATTAACAGAAGGCCCGACTCCCTACAACAAATTTTCAAAATTTCCCGCATCAGCAAGAATTACTGATGATTGTTTCGTGCGTGCGGCAAAGTACTGAAGGATTCCCAGCGGCTCTGTTCGAAACTCTACCCTGCACGTGTTGAAAGCAAAAGTCTCGGGCTGTTGGCGCGTGTTGATACATGGTAAGTTTAGCAGTGAATTATTTTTATTTTACCATTTACATTTTGAATACCAATGAGAAAGAGAGCAAATTAAGTATTCCTCGTGTGTCATTGAATTTCAGGTTATTCGCAATGGTGAAACCAAATATGAAGCAAAGTAATAAAAAGGACCTTAATGCCAGCCTCAGCACCGGTGACGACGGTACGTCATTGAAGGGTAAGAAAAGGCCACTTAAAGTACCAGTAGTAGAAGAATTGGAGGAAGATCTTTCAGATGAAGAGAGTCCAGTTGAAAGTGAAGATGAAGACGTGGATACGGATGATGAAGACGACGTCGAAGATGAATCTAGTGCACACGAAAATGTAAGTGAAGATAACGACGACTCAGAAGAAGATAAAGCTGTGGAGGATGAAGATGAAGACGAAGATGAAGATGACGAACTAGATTTGAATGAACTTGCTACCTTAAATTTTGAAGAATTTGCCGATGCAGTAGAGAACCAAAATTCACCAGTGAAACTAAATGGGCAGTCAGGTAGTTCTACTTCTGAAAATGTTAAAGGCAGAAGCAATAGTAAGAACAAGACTGACTCGGAGGAAAAAGTTCATCCAGACCCGAAAAATTATGACGAATATGTTGAAGATTCTTCGGATGAAGAGGTAGCGAAGCGTTTTGATCAGCTACATAAATATTTTCATGTTGTCCATTAACGGCGCAATGTCAAATGGGTTGGGCCCATAGTTATTCTGATGGCTTTTTCCATCTAGGATGTACGAAACACAATTGGTAACGTTCCGCTGAATTGGTATGACGAGTATCCTCACGTGGGCTACGATCAGGATGGCAACAAACTAATAAAGCCACAGTTCGGAGACAAGTTGGATGAATTTTTAAAACGAATGGAGGATCCAAACTTTTGGTATGGAATGGACATTCCAAAGACGTGAGTAGTCATATGCGCTGAAGATTTAACTATTAAGTTATTTTTATATTTGTAGGAGAACTGTAAAAGATGCACAAACAGGTCAGAATGTTGTACTGAGTGACGAGGACATGAACCTTATTCAGCGCATCCAATCGGGGAAAATACCTGATGCTAATTTCGACGACTATGCGGTAGGCTGTGCGCTCAGTGCCTTTTATGGTTATATACAAGTTTGGCATGTCCTGTAAATGTTGTGAATTATTCTTTTCCCTAGCCTTGGATAGATTGGTTCTCTCACGAAGTTATGGAAACTCCTCTAAGGGCTATTCCAGAATCCAAAGCATCTTTTCTCCCCTCTAAAATTGATAAAATGAAGATTTCCAAAATGGTTCACGCCATTAAGATGGGATGGATGAAGCCAAAGCCTAAACCATCAACGGAAAAACAATTTTACATGCTTTGGGATTCGGATGACAAGGCGGAGGACATGCGAAGAATCCATGAGCACATACCAGCCCCGAAGTTACGTTTACCTGGAAATGCGGAGTCGTACAACCCGCCTGCGGAATATTTGTTTGACGAAAAGGAGGTGACAAGTGACAACCATTGTTCCCCTTGATAGTTTGAGCAGAATATTATTGTTTTTATTTACTGATATAAAGGATGCTTTGTTTGGTAGCTCGCGGATTGGCAGTCGAAGGATGATGAACCGTGGAAGCGTAAATATAATTTTATACCCAAGAAATACGATGCTCTTCGTAAGGTACCAGCCTATGATCGATTCATCAAAGAACGCTTTGAAAGGTGTTTGGACCTTTATTTGTGTCCTCGAACTAAGAAAATGCGAGTAAGAGCCATTTCACTTCATATATCCAACTCTTATGCTTTTAACCAAACTTGTTATATCTTAGTGTTTTTGGTTTTTTTAAGCTTACAATCAAAGCTGAAGATTTGGTACCACAATTGCCGAACCCGAGAGACTTGCAGCCTTTCCCCACAGTTCTTTCTATGACGTTCAAGGGACATTCCGGTATGGTGCGGTCAATATCACTCGAACCTTATGGACAGTTCTTTGCATCTGGCTCAGATGATGGCACCGTTAAAAGTAAGTTGTTTACTGTAAAAGTAATGTTAAAAAAACTGGAAAAGTTACCTGACTTCCAATCCTTGTGGTTTTATAAATATAACATTACAAATGGAAATGAATTACAGTATGGGAAGTTGCAACTGGCCGTTGCATGAAGACCTTTGTATTTGAAGGAACGGTTCGATCCGTAGAATGGTGTCCGAACAAGTTCTTATGCCTTTTGGCGTTGGCAGTGGACAATGATGTCATCATTATCAACCCCGGAGTTGGTGATAAACTGATAGTTGAAAAAACAGATGCTTTACTACTGGAAAATCCGGACATGGGAGATTATGTTCCAAGCGAAAGAATCGCTGCCGCAGTTCAGTGGGAACCGGTGGATGAAGAGAAGCGTAATAAGAACATTAGGATTATTATTCGGCATTTCAAGCAAGTTCGACAGGTACGTGTGTTACCGCTGCCCTAAATGTACGCGAATTATACCGTATAATGGCTAAATTTCTTGCTTTACCTCAGGTAACGTGGCATGCCAAGGGAGACTATTTTGCGACAGTGATGCCCGATGGACAAAACAGATCAGTCATTATACATCAGTTATCGTCACGAAAGTCTCAGCTGCCTTTAAGTAAATCCAAGGGTCTGGTCCAATGCGTTATCTTCCACCCTGTGCGACCATTCTTTTTTGTAGCCGTAAGTGCTGATTACTGCCGTCCAGAATTTTCTTTAATATTGACACCATGACCTTTTAAACAACCTTTTTCCCTCCTCCAGACTCAACGACATGTTAGGATATACGATCTAGTTAAACAAGAAATCGTTAAGAAACTTGTGAGTGGCTCGAAGTGGATATCCAGCATAGCTATACACCCAGGTATGCTAATTGTTTCCGAATGTGATTTGGCTAAGGAGTTGGATTTACGGCATCCTGTTTTTTTCTTCCTTTACAGGAGGTGATAATGTTATCGTCGGCACGTATGATAAAAAGGTCTCGTGGTTCGATCTGGACCTCTCTACCAAACCTTATCAGACCCTGAGACATCATGGGAATGCAGTCAGAAGTGTTGCCTTTCATAAACGCTACCCGCTTTTCGCCTCCGGCTCGGATGACTGTAGTGTGATTGTATGCCATGGCATGGTGTATAAGTAAGAGTTAATTTGTGAATAATTTATTTCTTCTTGTTCTTTTTGAAGTCCTTTAATCATCCCTGAATTCATTCGTTTTTCAGTGACCTTCTCCAGAATCCCTTGCTTGTACCTGTCAAGAAGCTAAAGGGTCATGCCAGGGGGAATGACTTTGGGATTTTACAAGTGATATTCCACAATCTCCAGCCGTGGGTATTTTCCGCTGGGGCTGATCAAACTATCAAATTGTTTACGTGAAGCCGGGAGAGAGCTTTCGTTGTGGCGCACGCATGCAGTTGATGTAAATCACTCCTCGACCTCAATTCGTCATTTATTTAATGGTTGGAGGGAACGGTTTTAGCTATGTAGCTCTTCTCCTTGGATACTCTTTGTTTTGTGAGTACAGTTTTTCGAAATAAATACGTTGACATTTTTCTTGTAAAAGTGAAACTCTATTTTTAATTTTTAAAACTTAGTTGACTCTCGAAATACATCAAAAAAATTAGAAATTAAAACAATTAAACTGTACGGAAATACGGAACCAATTATCCTCTTGTCTTGATGGACGGACTGACTGACTGAGAACCGCCAGAACTTTCTGTCGCATGATTTGTACAAAGGCATTATGGAAGGTCCATGATTATGAACATAACATAAGCATGTGTTCGAATTGGAGGAACTGAAACCGATACATACTCTTTGCACACGGCACTAAGCACCACGAAGGAGTGCACATGAGTGGCCCCACGCTCTGATTGGTTGTCTGATCTTTGAATTTAGCGGAAAAATAACGGCGAAACCCTTGTTGTTCTTGTTCGACATTTCCAGACGGGCATCATGTATACACGACATATATAACTTTCTCGCTCGCAGTTCGTGTATGTCAGTCTTATTGCTGTGTGGAACCCAGGTGCTGGCTGGCGAAGAGGCAACTTGCAAGTGACTATTATTTCCGTTAAATATTTTGGAATAAACATCAACCAGTATTTTTGTATACAAACTGACGTAACATTACCGTCCGGACTTAAAAACTCTTGAAGGATGGTTGACTCAAATAACTCGAAAAAGTGGACGTTGACCGATTTTGAAATCGGAAGATCCCTCGGCAAGGGAAAATTTGGTCATGTCTACCTCGCTCGGGAGAAGCAGTCCAAGTTTGTCGTAGCATTGAAAGTGTTGTATAAGAAGGAGCTGAAGAGGTCCAATGTAGAGCATCAGTTGAGACGGGAAATAGAGATCCAAACGCACCTTCGTCACCGTAATATTCTTCGGATGTTTGGCTACTTTCACGATGAGTGCCGGGTTTACCTGATTCTAGAGTTTGCAATCGGAGGAGAAGTCTACAAGGCTCTGCAGTCAGAGCCACTGAAGCGCTTTGACGAAGTCAGGTATTATATTATAGCCCTCTCGTATGTGCATCTGTGATGTTCAAGGAAGGTTTCAAACTGTCAGCAGGGGTTAAACGTTTTTTTTCTAAAAATTTCCCTGCAGAACTGCAAGCTATATTGCTCAACTTGTGGATGCACTCATATATTGCCACTCGAGGAAAGTCCTTCATCGTGACATCAAACCAGAAAATTTACTTATAGGAGCTCATGGTGTGTTGAAGATAGCGGATTTTGGTTGGTCTGTTCATGCCCCCTCCTCAAAGTAAGCATACATGCTCATGTACTGGTTAAACTCGCTTTTGCAATTATCTGACCAACCTTGTCTTGACTTTTATTTTAGACGGGTCACAGTTTGTGGCACTCTAGATTATCTTCCCCCAGAAATGGTGGAAGGTAAGACTCATGATGAAACCGCGGATATCTGGAGCGTTGGTATACTGTGTTACGAGTTCCTTGTTGGTCGTCCCCCATTTGAAACGCAATCATACAATAAGACTTATGACTTGATCCTCCAGTGTTCTTTCGATTTCCCTGCGGAAGTCAATGTTAGCCCAGGAGCTCAGGACCTTATCCGCAAGGTAATTGCACAAATAATTTTAATCCTTTTGGTACAAATCTCAATTTTAATTGATTCTCTACATCTTAGATTCTGCAGAAGAACCCCCAAAACCGACTGCCGCTTCAGAAAATACTTGAGCACCCTTGGATTAAAAAGAATGCTCAGCCTGTATGATTCTTGAAGGCATCTTCCCTCCACGGTGGATCGTAAAATGCATACGACTTGTACAACCTCGCGCAAACCACACAACTTTTAGGGATTGATTCTTTGATAAACGCAACTATGAACATTTTTATCGGCTAGTATATGTGTAACATTTTTCATCACTGATGACGTAATTTTCTATTTGGAATGTTTTCTTTCTATGTACATATTTTGGTAGAAACGAAATACAGCAACGGCCAACTGCTCCTTTGCCCTTATCTAATGTAAGTTATTTGCTAGGAGAACTTGTATGTATCCTGTTGCTACTGCCCATGGTAGTTTACTCCTGTTGCATTTGAGCGTACTACATCGGCGAATTGTTGGGTATGAAAAAATTGTGAGTTCTAAAACGTCAGCGTCAAATCTGCAAGACTGTTGCACTGAATGAGACAGAAAAAGGGCTATTATCAGCAGTGCCAACACTGGTGGGATAAGACACAATATGCATAGTCCTGGTCTGCATTCAACTTATCAGGGCTTCCGTAAATACATAGGTTTGCTCCGACTCAGGCGAATGGAGTATGAGCATGTTATGTGGCCTCCATTCAAATAGCAACTACCGCACGCCTTCCACGTCTCACCAACCCAATGAATTATAAGGACAAAGTGCTGAATTGTGCTACAATTTATTGCATCCAATCATAGAAACAACGTTGATGCTACTGAACTCAAACTCAAACCGTTTTAGATCGAATATCATACCGTAATTTCACATCCACCAACTGAGGAAAAGTCTTTCACCCCACATCAGTAAGACAGTGATTCACTGTCTTACCGTACGTAACTTCCCTTATTTCCCTTCCCGGTATCAATTAAAATAGAGCTGACGTTGCCACCGTATGTATGAGGGTCAACGCCGAACAGCACATGTCCAGTGTTCACATGGCAACGTAAAGAACAAAATTTTAATCGCGACAAGAAATACCGTGGAACTTGCACAAACACGGCACACAAATATACTGCACACTGCACGTTATTTCGCCGCTACTGACTCTGCATGAACTACATAGACGATTGTGCAAAAGAACTGAAAGCGTCCACAATGTACCTAACGATTTGAACGTACGGTGTAAGCTCACTATTTAGCTCCGCAACTTCGCCCCCTGCACGATATCGACGATAGAAAACGCCGTACTGACAATTAAGAGACGAGGAAACATTTTGCCTGGGTCTCCTAAGATACCTGAATAAATCTCAATCCTCAGCCCGATCATTACTTAACGTATGAGAGTATGGAACTGTTGTATCCACTCAATAAAAAGCTCCAGAAAACAAGGCAATTATCACCTCAACTCCTAATGTACATGATTGACTCCGCTTTGATTGTAACGCATTAGTAGTATTTAGCAAGTAATGGCAATGATTCCAGTGAGTTGTGTAAAAGTTGCGGCGTGCCACACGACTTCCAACAATAGGAGGCACAGTCCCAATGAATTACGAAACTTGGCATAAAACGCATGGTGGTCAGGTATGGTTACCTTTGCTAAATGTAATGCTTCGACATTAAATCCACAATAATTACAACAGGTAACACTGATATCAATATTTACTGATGAAACGGTACAAGAAAGTACGAATAAGAAACCTTCAAATACACGACATTCGAACAGCTACCGTCTCTCCCTCCCTTCTACGCCGCATTAATTTCCTACACTCTGAAGTTGAAGACGAGAAGTATAAAATGTTTCAGTGAGTTGCCTCAGCTAAATTTTAGATTAATAGTTTGGAATTACAGATACCACCATTCCCAGTTGATAATTACAAACACTCACGGACCCTGACGACAGTAATACACAAATGCATGCGAAATTAGTAGTGTAACACTAAAATCCATTAAATAACTCAGCTCTGCCGGAAAAGTTGTCCCATCTCAAGTCTCTCAAGTGATTCATTTGATACAGCACACAAATGGGTAGAACTGTATCGAGAGATACAGCATTAAGATCAAAATCAAGAAACTTATATACGGTGACTATATATCGTTCTCTCCAACATTCAAGATTTACAAAGCACAACATCATTTCATCGAATCTTTGAGCTTGCCAAACTGCGTTGATTATATATTTACAGAATAGTCATTTCCTTCCCAACACGCCACCTCGGCTCAAAAAATGGGGAAAAAGTATACACCGACGAAGCAATTACACCGTCTCGTAGCTATACCGAATGCTTCTAGCCATGAAGCAAGCGAATACCACAGCCAATAATTCCACGATGGCGAGTGTAATGCCCACAGTGCCAATCTTTCCGATGTTGATGGCGTCAACTCCAGTATCCACACATCCCTGGGGGAATAAAAATCAATCACATGTTATCAAATATCCTCCAAGTTGCTCTCCTCGCATCTAAAACAGGAAAAAATTAAAATTATACCTTCTCCCACAGAACTCCGGCAGGGACATTATCTGGGGTGATATTCTGGACACAATCGTCAGTTTCTTCCTGGCAACAAGACTTGGGCAGATAGAACTGACCCTCAGTTTGATTGAAGAGCCTCACTGAGAACCAGTCGGTGTAGTTGTTGGCGCCACAGCACTTGAACTGAAGAAACACAATTTTTAATTAATTCCTTCCCATTTACAACGTCAGAATCTCAAGTTACACACTCACATCCTTCTGGATGAAATCCCACGAATTCCTGATCTCCTGAGCTTCCGTGCTATTTTCACCCGCCTCGTGGAGGGTCTTGTTTAACCCGTCGGCCAACAGCTGCTTCACATCGTCCTCACGGTAGTAGGCAGTCACTGCAGCAACTAACTGCAGGACTAGCAGCAACCCGATGAGAACCGAGTACTAAAAGATTAAAACACTACAGTTACAATCTGATTTTGTCTCCACGACATCCAAATCAAGATGAAAACTTACGGTCATCATCATGCAATGATTTTCCCTCACCGCACCGCAACATCTGCAATGAAATAAACATAATTAATTTCCGCACCAGCTCATTAAACCAAGCCTCATCTTCACTGTATTTTACCCCAAAAATGCGATGATGAAGACCACCACACCGGCGATGATGAACAAAGTGGATGGTATTGTCAAATGCGACGGATTCACCAACGTTCCAAACTGACCAAACTTATTGTTTGTAATGACGCCCAACGAGATGAGAACAATGCCAACAAGCTGAAATCAATTAATCCAAAAAGTTTTATTATTTGTCCAAATGAACCACGGACCAACTCTTGTGCAACTTGAATGTACACCAAATGCAATTCATGGACAAGAAAATGGTACCATGAAAAAAGTTCATGAGAAGCTTTTCTACCAGAGCGTCTCATCTTTACCATAAGTTCAACCAGATATTACTCAATTTATAGTTGTTCCTTAAAATTCTGGTATATACACGTTCATGAATGCAAATGAAAATATGGCTAGATTGGTGAGCTGAAGGCGTGCACACAGCCCGTCATTAATCCCGCTATTATTAGTGATAACTATGTTTGTTCCACGGCTGGGTCGTCAGTCGTCACCACAAGTGTTAACAAAATATGATCAAAGCTTTCATCGCACCGTCATGAATGAGTCACCTCTACTTCATACTCACTTAAAGCTAGCTGGAATCGATTGATGAAATGCAAGCTCCGAAACCTGATCCAGCAGAAAATATTGCGTCCCTAATGCGAAGCGAAAGGAGCGAACTAGTAGCTTGCTGCTCTAGATGAACCCATCACAAAAACTCCTTTTCACACTAACAGCTAAAGCTACAGCCTGTTCCCTAATATTTTTTACTGCTGGAGTCCAACCACCTGCTCACGAAAACCAGCATCTCACTCCGCTGGCCATTTAGTAAAATAGAAGTGCTGAAGCTGCCATCTTTTCATGCTTACATAATAAAAATGTTAACATAAGGAGAGATGGACGAAAATCCACCTGAAACTGGACGTGACTTAACATGTGAACCCTCACTAACAATGCATGATGTGAAAATATGAAAGAAAAATTACAAATGACCCTGCATGAGAAGCAACAGGAAAGTCCGTTCAACGTGACTGACTGTTACCACACGAAGATCTGCACCGTCACCGTCACAGTGACATCAGGTTCTGATCGGTCACATTCATGGCTCACCATAATGCATGGAGTACGTATGATTCACATCGTCTACCGCCCACTTCCTGTCCCTGTCTGTATTTCACCCATCATTACGAGGCAAAACGTGATCCTCCCGTGTTCGTGCTGGGCGAGAATAACGTTTCAAACTGATAACAATTATACCCGACATAGCCCAACATCTTATTTAGCTCTAATACTAATACTTTCATACCCCTAGTTCAGTTATCATCCCTATTTAATATTTTCCTTGCTGTGTCGTTCTACACAGTTCCTAAGGAGCCCATCATGTCACTATACCAAATGATAACAGATCATTCGTATCGCTCCGTAGACACTAACCGAATAGTAAACGTCAAAGTAGACCACGGAAAGAGTGTAAACATCACCTCTGCTTATGACTAACTTAAATCATATCATATTTTTCCTCCAGTATTTTCCGAACAAATTCCCTCCAATTCCATTTGCACTATTTTCTCATTCCGAACACCTTCATGTTATTCAAGGCTCATTTCGGACTCATCCTCTTTAAACTCATGTTCGAAAGGCTGACCTTCAGATGACTTTCTCTCCTATTCCTAAACGTCTGACATTCACTGTTTAGACAACTGTTCGCCTGAGCATGATCCCTCCTTTCGTTCCATTGCCCGCTCGCACGCAAATACCAAATACATTATATTCAACTTCCGCACAAGTGGATGCATGGACAAGAGTAATTCTAAATCCATTCAAATGATGCGGGACTTCAATTTCCCACTTCTTTAAGCTGCCGTCAAAGTTCTCATAGATTCTTAGTGATAGTAATTATGATTATTAGCTTCCCTACAATTACCATCTACATACTCCTGCAGCCTCTAATGGTCGGTGCAACGATAACAAAGAATATGGTCAGTTAACGACCTGTTACGTCAGTACATGCATATACTGGCCAGATCCAGATCAGTAACTACTCAAGTGGTAACTGTGGGCAACGACAAGAGCGGAAGGGAGACAGTAATATATCGATATATAGAAAAACTTACCACAAACAAGAAATTGCTCGCAAAGAGCAGATATTTCACACACTTCATTCCCCCCTGAACCATTTTGACGCTTGTGTCGTTCTTGACCGTACGAAAATTTCCACAACAATCTCCGTCGTCCCGAGTCTCACAGAAAATAATCTGTTGATTTACTCCAATTTAACTCGATTTCTGTTCTGTTCAGTGAGGTACAGATCCGCTTGACGTATACAATGCTCAGAAGGCGAATTACGAATGCCAGAAAGACGTAGAATAGTCCACGCATGTATTTTCCGTACGGTTTGATCTAATCACATGTTCGTGTTCCTATGCACTCGTTCGTATACATTTTGCTCCCACCGCCCAGCGGCCGCCCCCTAACCCAGCTCTACGGCGCACTTAAACCTGACGGAATTTTCCCTTGTGGTGATGAGATATGCAGACTCAATAGGGTTTCAAACGTTGGGAGTTCAACGTTGTAGGCTCCCCCCAATCTGGAGGCCATAGAAATGCGTCTACACCCCTCAGAACAATGGTATTCTATGGGCATCTCAATGGAGTGTAAAATAATACAGATGTAGCGGTTAGATTCAAATTTAATTGATGCCCCCACACAGCAGCAGCAGCAAGGGCTACGACTACGAGGAACGTTAGACGTGTTAGAAGCAACGTATAGCAATAAAGCAACAAACTTCAAAGGTTCCTGCTGATGATGGCATAAATGTAGTGGCAACACTTTAGTATGAGTCAGAAGGGGCACCATATACATCTTGTTTACCTCACATTTTCTGAGTGTATCCGTGTTTCCGTGTAAGTTGAGAGGGGTTCTGAGTCTGGTGATGATGAGTCACTTGTAGTGGAATCTGATTGCGAGAGACTCATGAACTTGAGTGCTCGAGGAAAAGACTCTTTATAATCTCGTTTGCAACTTTGCCCCCTTTGTAACAGTATTAACCGTATAGCCTAATGTAATCTCGTTTCGATTGACGTGCCCTGTGCATGTTGTACGTCAAGATGACAAATATTCTTCCGCAGGGGGTTTTGTATATACTTTGGTGCTGCGGTTTTTTCTCACTATATAAAGCTATGTACAGTTTATCATTGCGTACGTTTACGTCTGGCTGTTGAGGAAAGCGTGTACCTGACATGTGATGATGCGAGAAGCATCGTATATTCCAAGGGTATATTCTCTGGAACTTGTTCACCATGGAATTTTTGGGATGTTGTTCACTTGCTTTGGAATTTGGATGCCTTCGTGGGAACGTAGAGCAGAGGGTGTATTAGATTTTTAAGTGGTGGAAGGCGATACGTCACTATTATGAATTCCTTCTGGTTTCTCAAAGTAGCATCACAAATTTGGCATAATCATAACCAAATTGCGGGGAAGTTTATTGTGCTGGCGTGATAATTTAGATTTTTGGCGGTGTCGGAAATCTTGAAATCTCGAAATTTGCGAAATTATATCAACTTGAGTGTTATGGAACGTTTCATACGCGTCTGCTCACAAACTCCGGGGTGGATCATTGTAACGTGTTATATTGACCGATTGATTAATGATTTTCCTGGAGTAAACAGCTACATAATTCAATATTATAAGATCCTTTCTGAAAGAGATTTGGCGTTGGTAAATCGTGATGCTGAACTATTGTTCTTAACATGCTACATGTTCTATAGAAGTCTTGAAATATTGGAAACAAGGGTTTCATCTATGGGAACCTGCGTTCGAAAAACCTACTTAAAACGATTTGGAGTTTTTACGCCCCCCGACGTGAATTGTAAATTGCAAATTGAAACCACACACTGATTTCGGGTACCGAATCATGAAACCACTATTGCGAGTATATTCATGACAACAGATTTAATCAACCACCTCTAAAATGCTCACCTTCCAATAAAATCTTCCACAGTTTCTATCTACATCTTGAGTCTCAGAGTTTGGGAGAGAAACTTCCACAGAGAAATGCGAGTTACAACTAGTTAACACTAGTTAGTTCACTAGTAACAGTTAGTAACTAACAGGCCAAGAGCCTGCGCCTCGATCGATCCGTTCAGCGCTTTGTAGCTCTGGCTATTTCACGCGATTTCAATCCGCCCAACAGATTGGGAATGCGAATTTAACGTGTCGTGTAACATCTTTGAATTCTATTCTGTTTGATGCCTGTGAATTATCATGATTTATGTCACAACATGTCGTAATCCGAAAACTCCAGAAGCTATATTTCCGACACAAAACTCATTCAACATAAATAGTTTCCCTTGTATTCCCGAACTGTAAAATAACTGCCGATAAAATCTTCCGATTTTCCCCCCTCTTTGCCCACAGCACTTTTACACTTCTGATCAACGTTCGATCATTTATGGATGCTAAAATTCGACGACGTACTCAATGGTTACAGATCATCAACTCCGTAAGTTGAACAACGGCATTTCTTGTTAAAGTTTTGCTTGCCATCCCTCAACTAATCTGAGCAAAGAGGAGAAAGGTAGTCAGTTGGAATAGTTCGCCGAGATCCCCTGATGGGGTTATTCCTTCCCGCATCCCGCATGCACTTGCAGTTCCTCGGAAGGTGCAACACCACAGTGCGTTACTTCTGGTGTAGCCTTTGGAACTACCTTGATAACTTGAGACGACAGAAATTTTAGTATTCGGATATAAAGAATCCATTATGAGTTGCATAAAATTCATCGGATTATCCTAAACCGAGCAGGTAATGCTAAATAGTACTATATTCCGCCGTGAGGAGAGTGCGGAGACTCTACAGTCATTTGTGGTATTTCGGTTCTCGATGGGCGAGTGCTGGTTCAACGAGTGTTCCACCTCAATTTATATGCTCTTCGTGACGTATTGGAGGAATGGGAAGGCGTAAGCCGAGCAGAGGAAAGGAAATATACTCCGTGTCCTCGTGTTCCGAGCTCAACCTCCCATCGATCGGCGGGATTCGCGCACATTTCGCCCAAAAAAGCCAAGAGCACGAATTTCCATTAAAGCCTTTGCCTTCCCGAGGTCCCTCCCGAGTATGACGGTTCAGTGTTAGCAAGGCGTATGTATATGCAGTGCCTCTTCCTTCCCTTCGAATAGCACGGGCATCGGGCATAGACAGAGAGAGAGAGAGAGGGAGAGAGGGAGAAGATCGAGCACATTTTCCTCCCATCAGTTAGTCGGTCCGCGAACGCCTTCTTCAGTACACATACACACACCACTTTGCTGATTCTTGCTTTTCGTTGCTGCTTCAATACAAACTCGCACACACACGAGCCCGAACCATGAGAGACCTGATACAACCACGTTGTTGACAGTTCTTTCTTTTTTCATTTTTCTTTTCTTTCCCTGGTAACTTGCACGGCTTTCTTCTACATGTACTAAACGGCATCTTCTCACGGCCTCATCTTCATACATACTATATAGACATCTATCTATACCTTGTAACTCTACGTGTCTCCGTACCTGATATTTGCTTAATTCCACCAACTGCAAGCACATTTCCAAGGCGGATATTTCTTTGTACTGCGCTCACATAAACTTTAAAGTGATTACTGTCTTCCTCATCATCGGGTCTAACCCCCTGTACACTCCAATGTGGTTAATTACTGTACCTGCTGTGCGTGAACTGAGTGCATCAAAACAATCATTTGAGCTGTGTATTAGGTCACTCCTCATCAGAGTTGATAGTATAGTGTGTCCCACGTCGTATAGCTGTAACACGCTGTGAGCGGGGGAAGATGCGGACGTGTCGCTGTAACTGACATGCTATACAAGGAAACGAGACAGTCTAGACAAAAAAAATGCGAGTAATCAAATAAGGCGGGAAGTCGGAGGTCCTCCAGAGTTCCGGAATCTACCGCCCCCCGTTCAACTCTATACGTCCCTCCCGTTGACTCTTGCTTGTTGATATGATAACTTGTATAATTCGCCTCCTATCACTACTGCGGCCGCTGTCCGCAGATTGTTTTGTTATCACCTCTTCATGCCATCCACCGCTACTGGTTCTCCGCCGCCGCGTCATGTGAAACATGTTCAGCGCTTCAAGATGTTGCCGTCTCCAAGGACTTCCCGCGGGAATCCTCTTCCTGAGGATCATCGTGACTCAAGTGACTGAAAGTTCAGACTACTTGAAGAGGACTGGAGGCCTTAACCCAGGGATAACTGGATGACATACTTAAAGAATATCTGTATGATTGCATGAGCGGGTCCCTTTTTCCTTTTCGGAGCAACTTGGCCTTCTTCTACTGCTACTACTACCACTTCTTTGCGCACGCAATAATAATTGTAAATATATTCCGTAAGTTTTATCCCTTTACTTTTACTCACGTGCACTAGTACTACTATTTACTACTACGACAGGTTAGAGACGTAGCACTTGCATGATTTTCCTTCTGATGGCTTCCGCGTAGCAAAATGACCAGTTCGGCATTGCGGAAGTGATTAAAAAAAACGCTCTTTTCCGCTCACAGATGAGTCACATTTTATCAGCATTCTTGTATTTGCTGACTTTACACTGTCAGTGGATTTTTGAAGCCAACGGATGTTCCAGGAACAACTTTTAAACTCGTATTTGGTTCCTTTTGCATAAACCTGTAGAAACTCCTCTCATACGTTCTGGCAGGAGTAGCAACGAGGTGCAGAGTAGCGAGTTGGATAAAACGTGTGGCAGTAAATATTTGCGAATCACAAGCCCCTGGTATTTCCAACTCAATATGGGCGGGCTCGCACGTTCACCTTGTCTCAAACATTGACGGCCTTCTTCTTTTCTGTCAGACTGTAAGGTGGCTTTACGATGCCCGGGAGAGTGAGAGCTCGGGAAACCCTATAGACGCATACAGAGACGACGGAATCCTTCCAAGTTGCCTGTGAGTGAACTGGCGTATGTGCGTGAAAGTCACTCGCCGGAAAGGTGACTTCAACCATTGGTTCATGGTTAAACTTTTTTTTTATCTCGGCAACGTTTTTATACAGCAAATACTAACTCTCTGAGGGAATTATTCAAGTACTAGTGTATTCGCACATCTACGCAGGAGGGCATCTACATTCTCACTTGTACATTCCTTTATTGCTTGTGGTGTCCTCATCTTCTTGTCGTATCCGCTGTTCAGAAGGAGCTGTTGTATACGCAGAGATGCTATTATTATCACCATTCTTCTTCGTGTGTGCCATTCATTCGGGTGCACACGTAGATCGGACGATTTTAGAAACTCAAATGAGTAGTACGCCTCTTCAAGTGTCCAGAGACTGTTTCAGAGATGTAAAGTTGCGTGTTGTGTGCATGTACTGTGCGGCAATAAAGCATGGAGATTCCGAGAGTGAAATGAAATACTTGCGTTGAGCGTCAGATGCATGGTCACATACAATCAGTAGTGTAAGACTGATCGAGTTGTGGAACACTTTATTTCCAAATCGACCAACTCCACAGTAGCTAATTTCCTATCTGGCTTCTCATTCCGTTACAGTTTCATTCTAAAAGTTTTCCGGATCACAACCGTATTGGAAAACTGTTTCTTAAATTATTTATAATAATAAAAAGTAATAATAATAATAAAATAATAATTCTGTACAGTACACTGAAAGGAATCGAGGGCTGTTGTGTTGGCAACAGCTGTTTTTGCGGTCGTGGTCGCAGTAGGAAATTCGTACATTTCACTATACTGACGCTCGCCCGCTTGCTCCGTTACGCAACGTTCTTATCAATTTATTGTGCCCTAAAAGACAAAGCCTCAATGAGATCTTCCAATAGTCGCCCCCGAGGAAGGTCCGTCTGCCTTATTTAGTCGTAACTGTGAGCTGGAAATAGGTAAACATCAGCCAAGCCATGGAAATAACAGCTACAGGCTGTAGCTCAGGTCGGTCGTACCAAATTATTCAAGATGAAAAGATTGCGGAGGATTTTATGCTTTGCAATAAAATATAAAATGATGACCGTTTTGCGGGGAACGGGTCAGAGACGCAAATACATAGACCGTGCGTGTCCAACACGGGAACAAGACTGAAGGCGGCTATTCAACCATCTCATTTCCCGCCTGCACTTCTGCTGACCAGCCGGGGCTCGTGGTGAGCTCGGGTATGAAAGTATGAATCCTGAACAACCAGCTGTAGCTTCGCATATCCAAGATTGAAATTAAATTTTATGTCCACTTTTACACTCTTATCACATGTTCAAATACCAGATAAAAGGACATTTCGGCGAGGGATTGACCTATAACTGCATGTACACTGCTCTGCACGCAAATCCCCCGATTTACAAACACATGGGAGCGCGGACAGTATCTGGAGAATCGCAAGAGTGGAACCGAGTAAAAAAATTGAAAACAACGAGTCGGAGAGCCAGCCGTATGTACTGCACTTTATGGATGTGTGTAGCGACTTTTCCATTGGACGTTTTTTTCCCGCTGCCAAGCAAATAAGGTCTGTAAATAAGTTGTCGGTCCGAACACCAAGTGATTCTTCACCGGTCCAGCTCCAGGAATGGAACAGTTGTAGAAAACTTGAGAATCAATTGTACTGGAGCGTGTGATAGCAGATATCCTTTAACGGTATAAGCTCCAATTTACGCGCCAAGGACTATGGCAATAATGAATGAAATATTCCAAAATCAATGCTAAGTGGTTATATCAGCATGTCGTTAAATTATGGATTCCCTCCGCTATTACTTGTACATGTATGTTGACTGTGAGCACAGTCTTTGACGTACATAGTAAAGAACATTTAATAGAAGGTATGCATTGTATGGGTAGGTATTTAGAATAGGAAATGTGGCGGTCTTTTACCCATCATATTCCGTTCTTTAAACAGCGGCGGCTGCTCTTAAAAATATTCAATTGTCTCGTTCTCCCTCAGGTTCTGCTGTTTCCTCTCCTGAATAAGTTAATGCTCGTGGTCATTAGTTTGCCAATCCGAAGGTTGGACACAACCACAAACACACATGGCAGCTTTTTCGTGGGAGCTCGTAAAACAATATCTAGGCCCCTTTCCCAAAACAAAACAAAATTGTCGTCACCGTTAGGTTGAAGTTTACTAACGAAGTATTCCTTGAGTCTTCATTTCACAATTTCTGTAATTTCCTATTTAGAGGCGCCCCTCAACTTTCATCCGTTTCTATGTAGGACACGCAAGAGGCAGTACTCACAAGTACCCTCAAAGTAGAGATATATAACTCAACTTCGGCATGGCAACGCCACTGCGTTTACGAGCAGGAAGCGCTCCAGGCGGACAATAACTCGGGGCGGGAATTGTATTTCCGCCAGTATTTCTCCATACGAACTAGCTCTCATTCATAGGATTCTACTGTATTTCCACAACTGCGGGTAGATAAGAATCATGAGTGCAAATAATGAGAAGTTCCCACGTTTATACCATCAAATATAAATTGAACCTTGATATTCACTCCAGCAGAAGTAGCTTCGAAAGTGAGCTCGTTTCCCTTGCTGTGGCAACTGGCTCATCGCTTCATTCCATCTTCAAAAGACTGTACTAACAATTTTCCAAACATTCCCTCTGACTCCATTCGCACTTGCCTGAGCGTTGTTCTCTAATTCACGATGCCCTTGAGATTTTGTGAGGGAAAGAGAAGGTATATGGACATGGTCTCCCAAGGGAAAACTATTAGAGCCCTGAGACTGTTACTCAAGAGATGCGGCATGGGGGAGCGGGATTTACTGGGAAAGTAATTCCTCTCATGATTTGGAAATCAGTATTGCTTAGCCAAGGAGAATAGACAAACCGACTTGAGGTGGAATAGGCTCCGATGGTTGAACGGAAGGTCATGACGGTGAAGGATACCTATCTACACGAAGTCTCCTACAGTTCCTATATGCCGTCCTCCCTCCTTCCAGTACGCATATACGAGGAAAGGAACCAGCAAGTAGCGGACTGCACCCACACTATAGCTATCCAGAGGGGGCGTCGTACTTGCAGCCATCTCGCTCATCCTCTCTGTGCGTCATTACAAGGAAACCGAGGCTTCCGTTGGAATGACGTGAATGACCGACTTTTAGGGAATCCTCAATGTTCCCTACATCCCGAACAAAGGAAATGGCTCAACTCACCGTACAGTGTACAGATATGAATGAAACGCGGGAGCTTTGGGAAAATTCCACTCCGATCCCACTCTACATTGGAAGCTACAGTATGGGTCACACTGTATAAGCCATTCCATCGCCTCTGCTGGCGATCCGGAAAGTGTCCACACGGAATATTGTTCCCGTCTCCGACCCTCTCCATAAAACTACGGAACTCAAGACGTGTGATACAATTCACCCTTACCCCGTCCACTTGTTCGACATTCCATAAGTTCTGTACACAAGTACGTGGCTCCTTACATCGACAGTATGAGACCCGTCATGTATGCCGCATATGGGTCTAATTTGTCAATTCTACTTTGAGATGTAGAATGTAGAGCAGGGTCGTAGAGACGGTGGGAAATGCAGACTGGTGGTTGAATGATGACTGGTCGTTTAGCTATTCCGTGCTAAGTAACCAAAGAATAGGAAACTGGCACGCCGTAAGAATAACTTTTCAAATTAATTTTCCACCAGACTGCCAAGTTGTAGCGGTGGTCTGGATAAAACTATATGGATGTAGGAGGATCGGGGGGGACCAAGTATGTTGCCGGCCAGCGGAGAGGAAATTGTTTTCAAAGCTGTAAAAACTTCCCAAATAAGTGACACATCTGGAACCGGGAAAAGGAAAATATACCGTAATGTTTGGTGTAGAAATTTGTTTGGGTCGGAAAAGTACATGATGGTTAATGGTATAAATAAAACTTTGAGTCAGGATTTTAAGGCTATCTTATTATTACGTATTCGAAGCCGGACTCGAATGAAGGATTCAGAGTCCTGCCCAGAGTGTTCCCATGCTGTAGAGTAAATATACGAGAAAAGAGAGAAGAATGGACGATGACCAGGAATGTGGTTGTGGTTCGACCACTCACTCGACCAGGGCTCATCATTTGAATGGGCAGATAGGCACCCAAACTTGATGAATATTGAGTTTTGAAGCGAGAAATCGGGCTGTGTGCCTGCCGCATACAGTAAGATTTATGGACCTTTTCCATAGAGGGAAAACGCAGAGCTTTGGCACCAGCAAGGCTCAACTGTTCTTACCCGGGCGGTACAGCTAACGGTGTTAGGGGAAAACGAAGGCACGAGCGCCTGGTCGCGTAGTTTGAATTTTTCCGGATGACACACATGGACTACCCTTTGCACTATCTTTAATAATCGGACAGGCCAGAAAACTGCTCCGAGGCAACACTGCACTGTAGAGTTACAGTTCACAGTTTTCTCCAGGGCCGTGGCTCACTCAGTTGGATTAGCGCAACTCGCTTCTTCCTAGTAGGGTGGAGTATGGCTGTAGTCATGGAACCGTGTAGAGCGGTTCGACGGAATTGAAGTCGTATTTCTGACAAGAGCGTCATAGTTGGACAGCTTAATTCCATTCCCCTCATGGTGGAGGGAGCCATGGGGAAACGGCCGAGATCCACTTTTATTTCTCGGTCTCCGTTCACGCGCTGAGGGCCCCAGAGGGCGGAGGAAATTATGACCACTAGTGTCCTGTGAACATGAATTCATAATTGTATAGTTATAAAAGGCCTTTCCACATTAATTTTTCACATTCTTTAATAAAGCGCAGCGTGTGAGGGAGAATTACTAATGAACATGGGACTGCTATTCCTCACACGCCAGCCCTGTCCTCATTCTCATAACAGTAATATAATTATAACTTTTTATTTCCCGTATAAAGCAGACCACCATAATGAAGGTTTTTGTCGGTGAAAAATGTTTTTCATAACAACTTTATAATAATTTATAAAAAGAGTTTCTGCAGGCTGGAGGAAGTTCGAATGGGAGAGGGAAAAGTCTAGAAAATTGATATTAGGAACTTTCTCGGTGTAATGTGTGACAACTAGGGGGCAGAGAGTGCTCTGCTCAAATTCGAGGATCACCTATGCCCAATAGGTATAGGGCAAAGTGAGGGTGTGACGAAAACGAAACTATCCGTTTCTCATGTTTTGACCAATCCCAAATTAAATGTCAATATTATTTTCACGTCATGTCAACATCATCCGATGTGTCAACTGTAAAAATGGATGGGAGGAACTGGCTTCATTAGCTATATGTTAAGGCGAGGAAAAAGCATACGTTCGCGCGCAAAAATTAAAGGGCCAATGTTATTTTTCCATAAGAGCTCTTTAAATTTGACCGTTATTGACCGTTAATTATGCGTTTTCCTCGCCTTAGCTATATGCATCATGCTTCGCGCTTAATATAGAGTGTAGGATAGACGGTTAGTATAAGAACGCAGTGATGTCGTGGTTGGTGCTCGTGTTCATTACTCGAAAGAAATTGATGGCGGGAATAATTTGAATTTGAATTGAATTTATTTATTTAAGGTCGGGGTTTCCCCCATGTACCCACTAATGATTTCTTACTTTACAGTTAAGTTACAATAATTTGAATCAAGCTATCACAAAATTTTATTCCAATTTTCACTTTACCTTTAGCTTTTGTTTGTATTAGCACATGGAGATGAGCAAAGACCAGTGTCGTACACAGTAGTACATGTTGGAGGGCAGAAAAATTGAATTTTTAATTTTAATTATCAAGCGAAAATGCGGTTGTTCAATTTTAACAGTCAGGTGAAAATACAAATGTTTGTTTTTGCGGTTTAGCCAATGTTTTGTTTCCCGTGAAGACACGTTTGCCGGAGCGTACATCAATGATTTGATCACCGAATCATCGTCATCATATGTAACGAGCGAAAGCTCATAATTTGGAATATTCTTAAGTTCCAGGCTCATCCAGAGCTCTTCAATGCCTCTAAGGTTGGAGTCAGATTACTGGGTTCTTTAACATTTTTAATAAGAAAATAATTAAAACATCCTCACTTACCGCCTTTATAGATAGCGGTAGATAGCGCCAAATGCATAATTTTCGGTATTGTTGGAAGGCCTAAACTCCTACACCAATGCCCTGGTCGCAAATTGTTTAGGTTCGCGATGTTGAACTTTAATCAGTTTGGGCGTCATTAGAAACGATGGAATACATGTTTTTACCATTACAGGCGACTCGTTAGTCGTGAATTTGATCACAGTTTGCATATTTCACTGTCTCCTGATTGTATAAAATAATTTGCCAGACAAACATTGGTCTTTATCTGTGGTGGTTGGTGGTACTCATCGATATCTACGCTTAGTACAGTATGCTTACTCCAGTGCAATGTGGACGGACAAAAGACCGGATTTTGTGGTACAGCATGCACACGTCTTTGAATGAATGGAAGAGAGCGTTGCATTGGTCATTCTCGTATCCACGTAGAATGATCGGAAGCACCAAACCCATGCCCTCCCTGAACAGGATACCGTCGGCGCCGCAGTTTGCCACAACATTAAAACTCTCCATGAGCGGTTGGAACTGAATGGACCGTGCCCAGAATGTTCCAGATGTACCCGTTCCCACTATGTAGAAAAATTATGTGCTTAATTAATTCATGACATGTAGTGTCTAATTATTATTGAAAATCATACTTCGGTGCACAACACGATTCAGCTCATGTCAGATATGAAGGCAAACTTTTCCAATGGGCTCACTCAGTGTGAAAGTGTGAACCGAGATGGTGGTGCTTGGTGAGAATATGAAAAATGATGAGACTGAGCATCTGCGAAACGGGCATTGAAATGAGCAAACAAACATGTATAAAGTTTGTATGAAATGGAATACATCAGTCGTCGCCGCGGTCTGTTTGTTAATGGCTCACGTCACTTTTTCCACGGTCCGGATCCGACAACAGACATTTCTCTCCTGACCTGAAATTACTCTGTAGTCACAACTTGTTTGTTCCGCCACCCGCACTTTAGTACAAGTTTATATAATGATTCCGCCTTTAATATATATAGCTTAAAAGGGACACTATTCATATGTCCGCGGCGCACAGCCGCGACACCATAACCAACGTTGATCCTCCCTTCAAAGATGCTCCCTCACAAATCACTAGGTGCGAAAACTCAGATATTTGACCCTTCTGGAGGGTCACAAAGTTTGAGGTCTGTAGTTGGAAAGATGGGGGGAATTGGAGGAAGACTGCGAGGAATTCGAAAATCGAGCACCTTGGTGCACCAACCCTTCCGGATTGCTATGAAATTTCCTAAATCTTTGTAACCCTTTAGCGGGGTCAAACTTGAGTTTCCGCACCTACCGCTTCCTGATGAGGGAGCATGTATATGGACTGGCTCAGCGGTGCATATGGAGTTGATGCTGTACGCCGCGGACATATGAATAGTATCCCTTGTTAGTGTCTTGGGCTCAGGGTTCATTAAAAAGTTGTCGAGTCTGTGTTACTTCAAAGGCACGCCCAATTCACTTAATGGGAAATTTTTAACGAGTTTTACTTCCAAGTCCGCGTCGGCCGGGTACTAAAACATGAATAAACTATGATATCCATTAAAATTTGATACTCTGCGCAAAAAGGGTTTTGTTCCCTGATCCTCTACTTCACAGCCGCAACTTTTTCTGTCCATGTTCACCAGAGTTGTACTCATCAAATCTTTTGAGGTCCTCAAAAGTACTGGTACCCACGGCTTAAACTCACCTTCAGTCCTAATTCCTCCTGTCAACTATACGCAGGCATTTTAATCCTGCCCAGGAAAATGCAAATATGCATAGTAAAGATCGATTAAATTTAAAATTGCTTGCCTATTAGCTAAAATGTAAACTACTACTGCTCCAGCTCGACTCCGCCCAATTCTCAAATTGACAAAGTTCAGGGTCAAAAGTAGTAAAACTTGGCTACAACCCTCAAATAATTCAATGCATATAACTCCGGTACGGTTTATTCTTCATTCATTCAAAAACTTTTATGGGGAATCGCATTGACTTTTAATATCCCTTTCCGGGATTCCAAGCCCCTCGAGATATTTGCAGGGCTAACACTGCGGATGAAAATTCCGGTGAACATCAGTCAGTGGAACTAAGAGAGCTCAGAATTACAAAAGTATACATCAGTAAATGGGGCATGGCAGGAGCCCCTCGGAAACTCCGAAAGCTCTTATAATCCTCCCACCGAGAATGATGATGACTGGCTCGGGACTGTGAGTCCCTTCAGGCGCGAGCACAAATGACCTCCCTCTCGTCTGAGAACAGACCTGTCAAGCCTCAAACGAGCCAAGTGTCTTTCTTTTGGGAGCGGAAATGAATCCATAGTGTTCCTCTTCCCGCCTCCCCGGACAATAGATTCCTCACATCCACCACCCACCACATAATCACATACCTTGAGAGTCTTTGTGTGTGTGAGAGAGAAAAGAATTATTGTCCACCATTAATCAGCTCGTGCGGTCAAAGTGAAAGCCTGCTGGCCCGCGGGTTTTATCAAATAATGGTTCGTAGACATCTGCGGGATTTCGTATATGTATATAGTTGGAAAACAAGAGGTTACACACATATATGTGCACGACACGTGTGTATATATATATATACTTTTATGAAGTGCGTATATACCCAATCCCCTACTGTCATCAGTAAGCCGAAAGGTACGGGCAAGGCAGGATTTAGTTCCAGGTCATGATTAAATTCTTTTCCGCTGAGCTGACTCTCGGAAATGTGCGGCAAGTCTTGCCCCATTTACTTTACTCCTGGCTCCAGCTCTCACCTGGCAATAATGGCAGCAAGTTATTATATAGACTGCTGAGCTGACTTCAGAGTATCAAATTTTCCCCGCACGCGTTCAAAAAATTCTTTCCCACCTCCACGTGTTTTTAGTAGTGACAATTTGGAGATGGCTACTAGTACATATAGCCAATCCATATTAGTGCTTTTCCCCCATGTCAGTAAATTGATGGATGAGAGATACCCCTCTGGCTCATTGCGTCTGAGCTGCTGTGAAACAATCACTATTTGATAATGAACAAATAATGTGATAAGGGTAATCTCGGCTTAAGTGTAAATTGTTTTATTCTCTCTCTCTCTCTCTCTCTCTCTCTCTCTCTCTCTCTCTCTGTCAGTCCATATGTTGTACACTACTGACGATCATATGTAACACCATCAACTTGTATTTGCAATTGGCTCCAACAGTACGCAGTCACGCTTTAACCCTGTGAAATTAAAGGCACTGGAGCTAGTCTTGTGATTTGCACAATAATATCCTCGTACCGTCCGGCGAGACGACTCCTCGTTGATAAAATCCAACAATTTCTCCAACTTGTAATCTCGTCAGTTATCGGGCAAACGTCTGTCTCGGGCCAGAAGGTTTTTTTTTTTCAAACCCACCCAATAACTCCAACTGCTCATAAAGTGTAACTGGTGGCAATGCCTCCGGGAATATTTAGTTTGTCGCAAGGGGTTTATCAGGAGCCCCTCTGCAAGTACCACGCCTTGATACATATGACTCAATATAATTTGGTGATAATCAATTACTATAACAATATATCGGGGTCAGAAGTTATCTCAAGTCGTAATATATAGATGGATTGCACTGACATCCCCCAAGTGTCAATGCACATCATGTTGGAACATGAGGGAAGGCTACAAGAGATAAGGCTCACACCTCCGAGCAAGACCTCTGGATTGAGACTAGAAATTCTGCGAAACATCTTTGGATATGTGAACATAGATTATCTGGGTGGAATGACAAGAGAAATTATTACATAAATTGACAAGTGTAAGTGCAGGCATATGTATATATATATATCCATATACGGCTTTCTTCTTCCAACTTTGTAGGCCAAGCACTAAAGTCATTAGCTTGAAGTGGACTACCACTTTAGTGTACTCTCCAGCAATTGAACATAATTTGATCATAGTCATTAGCTCAACTGTAGGGCACCTAATGGAGTAGGCTGGAGCCATTGCAGTTGCTCCTTCTCGTTGGCTTTCAGTGGTCCAGCACAAGTTTTGACAGGGAGTGTGACATCCGCCACGGGTTCCCACGCACTTGCGCCCCTTTCACAGCGCAGCTCAGTTTTGGCTGTATTTCTCCTATAGTATTCGCAAACCCTGTGCCAAATACACGTAGCTACACGACAACAAGTGGATTAATGTAGAATTAATGTGATGACACAAAGTTATGGAATCCCCGATCCTGGCTTCAAAATCTCCATTTCAATTTCCTTCCAACAACATGGGATTATTAATGCTAAAAAGGGACTCGGGAGTCATACTATTGAAGTTGAATTTCGCACTAATTCTAACGCAGGTTGCCAAGGGATTAGCTGTGGAACGATATACATGCATTGCATGATGATTTAATGCTTGAAAATCAGGCTCATGCTATCGCAGTAGTAGTTCGATTTGATCATCTGTTATTTTTCGTTTAGTCTAATAGGTACTTCCCCCGCGGTGATCCTTATGAGTTCGTCTGAATTATTAGCATAAAGAAATCTAAATCCTACAGAGCTGTCCACTAATACACAGCCTGATCGCACATAATGTTGATTGTGAAAAAAAAATTAGAGGGAAAAAATCCACACCAATTAACCATCCGCTTCGGTCGTGCACGCTACATCCAAAACTACCTTCTCATTGGTAGTCGAGGAATAATCCCAATGTTATCCTCTTTCTGCAGGGAATTTGCTGTGGGAAGTGGAAAGATGTAGACCGATGCTGCTCATCCCTGGACAAACAAGCCCCAGGTCTCCCACACGGTCAGCACTTCTTCGGACAAGCGTGATAGCGGATACCAATAGACTCTCATCCCGCCATTCTCACCCGCCGACTACATCAGAAGGCTCTGCGGTAGAAGTCACCTGCCCAGTATAAAGTGGAGTAACCTGTCAGCTACTGTGAAACCCCGCCAGAGCTTCCGACCGACTCCGTGGGAAACATTAACTGCGAATCCGAACCCACACTTCTGTCTTGGTGCTGAAGCAGTTGAGCATCCCCTAAGGAGACCCTTCTGAATGACTGTAAGGATTCCAACTTGGCCTCCGTTGGAATCCACGTTCTAGCCCATCACTTACTACATTACGTGATTAAGCCCCGGCCCAACAGAAGCTATATGTAGTCACACACACACACACACACAACTCACACTGCATGAGTTCAAGTACAAATGAGCATTCCGCGAGCCGGAACTTTTGCGTAATCGTGGCCAGAGTTCGCATCCATACTTCTGCTCAAAGACACCACGGGAAAACTCTCAGGAAATTTGAAAGGAAAATCCCGGAGTAAAAGTGTTATAATAATAATTGCCCGGTGGAACCCACACCCTTTCATGGACATTGTGGCACAGCCCAAACCCAAAAGTGGCCTCCTGCTTAGGGCCACGGAGCATATAATAACCCCTACCTTGTGGGACAGTTCCGCGGAGGAGGAGCGTGTGTGTGTGTGTTATTTTAAGACGGACGATTAGCAAGGTGCTACAGAGCCCATTAATTATTGAATGCTCCCCAAGTACCTGGAAGAGCAAGAGGAGCGGAAGGGCGACGACGACGACGACGTGGTGACGACAGGAAGCGGGGGACCTGAGTGACTCTCACAGCCTGTAATTTCACTCCACATATCACACACAGAAACCAGTACTTCACCTTACCTCCATCTCCTCCTGCCAAGTGAGTCCACAGATTTAACTAAATGATGCGAGAATTATGTAGCTGTGGCCATGACAACTAACAAGCCCCCATTTGGAGCCTTTTACCGCTGAAAAATTCAGTCGTAGAATTGGATTTAGTGGACTGAAACTGACGGTTAGCCGTATTCGCTACCTTACATCCTGGTACTTCCTACTCATATATACCTGTCAGGCTTTGCGTTTAACCTACTACACATTACGCATGCATACATACGGCCCGAGAAAATGTCCTTAAAAATTCATGCTCGCAAATGAAAGTACTGGTTTGACACCGAATGTGACTCAGGTCTATAGTCACCAACCGCCACCACTAAACGACCGGTTGTTGGCGCCAGAAAATTCACCTGGAAGCCCTGCTGCGACACTTGTGTAATAATAATCAATTCGCTGCCACACTGTACCCTTTGCCAACTCTCTCTCTCTCAAGCATGGAGAATTCATATATAAACTTTCCCTACAAGTTTCTCAATTCCCAGTCAGTCAGTCATATTATTAGACGCTCTGAACTCAATAAGTATTCAGCATATGTCATAATAATGTGAGTGATACTCGACAGTTCTTGATTTTTAGCTGATTAAACGACTACTGAATTAGGCTGGTTTCGAACTGAAGGCTGAATTAAGATACCCCCATATCTGACATTTTCATTTAGCTCAGGGAAGAGGACGTAATTGAACGGTTAGTCCATCAAGTCTATGACATCTGGCTGATACCGTTGTCGGTCCGGCGGAATCACTAAATGGAATATGTGGAGCCTGAAGTAACTGCGAACATACCAGGATAAGCTATATCCTCGTTTGAATGAAATATTACTACTTACTGTGGTCGTCCGTTTTCACGGCGTCATTCCCTCCTGACTGAGCGGATCACGTATATACATGGATTCACATACAATAACCAATGGCCCCGATTTCCGTGGCATCCCAAATCAAGATAGGTACTAGTGGTACTTGTGAAAAATTCATGAGACCACAGAGGCGGAATCGGTTGGCGCAATTGAGTTACCTCATATCATTGGATTTTATTGCCTAATTCCCGGATTGCATGCTCTCCATTCCTCCCGAACTAATTCGTCAAATATTTTCGGAAATATTTTGGACTCTTATGACTTTTCCCTGGCTCCAATAAGTCATCATCAGCTGGTTCCGCAATAGCGATGATTGGAGTGGAGGAAGTAAACAGGAATTAGTGACATCGGTCATGAGGGGGAGGGGGGGGGTGGGTGGTTAATTGAATTCGTCTATTCATTTGAGATAGGGGAATACGAGGGCAGGTTTTTCTCAAGCTATGCGACTATGAGTTTCATCCATCATGTAAACAACATGCAAACCGGACGATGGTCGACTCGCTTCATAGTTCCCATCCAATCATCAATACAAGCTGTACATGTGCCGGTGGGGGAGATTAAACAATATTTTTATACGGGGATGGGCGAGGTCGTTACGAGACAGCATATGAGAAGCCTTTAGTTAGGACCGTAAAAATACTCATTTTTCCTCCATGTAATCATTCCGCGGACGCACTCTTGATGCGATGAGAGGTTAAGCGACTTGCCTCGTACGCCTTGCTGGCCGACACGATAATGATCAGCATCGTACCCCATATAGTCTTCCAGCGTCTCATCCCTGCGCAGTTCGCATGGGATTGGGAGCAGGAGGGGCAGCGCACGTGGAAACCATCATTATCGGACAAACAGACTTGGAAATTTGAGTGATTTAACAGTAATCACTTTTGATTATTCAACACCTATTTAGATTTCCCATTAGCCTCTTCATAAGTGAGTTCAAGGATGTCATTTGTTTGTGAGCCGGCCACAGCAGTGGCTGTGAAAAGTGATCGCGTATTTCAGGGCGGCTTGATTGGATGCCAACTTTTTCTGTATGTCATCCCGTTGAAAAGGAACTTTGGCAAAAAAGTCTCTCTCTCTCTCTCTCTCTCTCTCCCAGTACCCCATCGTTAGTGACTGCAATTGATTCGATGGTTTACCATTCCCGCGACCACTACTACGGCGGAATTTCCTCCCATGCTGGCCGTGGCTGTGGTGGTGTGCGTTCCCATATTTATTATTTTTGTCACCTAATCTGCTCCAGCCTGATCCATGCAAGTCCGGAGGTTTACACAGAGCTTACAGCAAGTGCAATTATAGGACTCTCCTAGCTGCCACTCTGTAACCCCGTTACCTTGAATCTCCGCTATCCAAATTCTTATCTCAACTGCACATGGTCTTCTGTACTGTGTGTACAGTGGGCCTGGGGAACTGCATCTAAAACCACTTGGGATTCCGTGGGGGAAAAAATTTCAGTGCTTTAAGCTTAGTCGGCATTAATGACAGTGGGCTCGTTTCAACATTAATAAAGATGATGATGATGATGATGATGATGGTACACAGGATTCCTACACAGTTAGTTATTCCTGCTGTGAGTTTGCCCCTATGGAAACTCGTATAGATTAAGTGTATGCGTATAGTTGTCAAGTGGGAGATGTTAAATGCCGGTAGCAGTCAGTCAGTAGTAGTAGTTCTGTTTTACGGCCAATATAATTAGAGGTGTGCAATTGAGGCATATTTCTAGGCCCATATAAGACAGGCTGCTCGACCTGAGCGCTATTGGATATATTACTCGGAGCGAGCCAGTAAGAGTCTTCACATGAACTCATCCATCTACATGTGTACAGACACACATTCGCACTCATAAACACATGTGCACTTTTAGACGTGCACACGGGAAAACACATGGGATTACATATATACAAACACATAAAAGCATGTACGATTGCACATAATCACACAGACACATCTGAGCCCTCCCATAAAAGTATGCACACATTTGCGCGTGCATATATGTATACGCACAAGCATGTGCACACACACAGACAACCCCTTCGCTTACTGCACGACATGCAAAGGGTACAGCAGCCTGTCCATTGTTAACTAGAGCGGCCCGAGGGAACTTTTATTCCCCAATAAGAGCTACTGTATGATCCACGATTAACTCAATACTTACGTATAGCACAAAGAGGCGTGTGTCTCCTATATATAGAAAATAATAATGCATCCTGGATCTAACAGAGAGAGAGAGAGAGAGAGAGAGAGACAGAATCAAGTGCGGAAAACAATGAGAGTTTTGTACTGCGAATCCTGAGCTTTAATAGCCCTTTTGCTACAGTTTTCCGCGCGCTGACCATAGCTTCCTCATACGCTCCTAGCCACAAGCACACAGGCATGCAGTCACACACACGCATACCCTCGGCCTTCCCTTATTCTGACACAAGCCACAGAGCGCGAACGGACTTGTGTGCGAGCGCTCACATAGGGAAAACTTATAGGGCAAACCCAAATGAGTCTCCTCTCTCCCAATATATATATATGCTCATTCAGGAGAGTCAGACACTAAAAAGGTCCGCATATCCTATAAGAGCTTCAACTACTACTACCGCTTACTCACCCAGTGTTCTGAGTGTGTGTGTGTGTGTGTGTGTGTGTGTGTGTGTGAGTGTGTGTGTGTGTGCGCAAGTTAAAGGAATGAATGGAAGAAGCTACTCGACTACAACACAGCAGCGCTCCTATGATGGGCAAAGCTTTAATAACCAGGGGGTAATACAGTTGTACCACCAGTCAAGCTCAAACAGTTCACGGTTCAACTTCCATTTAACCCTTGTCCACGGTGCAACAACAGGGAAGGAAATAGGAGTGTTTTTGAAATATACCACACAAGTAAAAAAAAAAAAAGTCTAGCAGTAACTACTTGCTTCAGTATCGGTAGCAACCGGCCAGTCCATAGCCATCCTACCACCTTTGAGAGTGTGCGAAAGGGTACGGGAAAGAAATTAGATTTTTTTTTCAAAAACATTTCATGACCATGATAATCTGATAGCCACGTACAAATACACTCACACTCATACTCATATGACTCAACCGCTCCACTCGCACCTAAACATATATTCTTATACGTTGATTCCGGACGAGAGAAAAAAAAATTGTTTGCTTGTGGGAGCAAACAAGTTTTCCCCTGTCATCATTATCACTGGTCCTATTGATCCTCCTCTTGTATTATTATTAATAATAACAATACAGGGATGGCTAAGGAAAAAGGGAATTCCCGACAGAGTCTTAACTAAATATTTTTTCCCCTGCAATTTATTAACGCAGAGAGCCATTCTTAGTCAGCTACGGCCTGAGACGGAGGAGGAGACAAAGTGCAGTGCTCAAGACGGGAGGCATCATCGGAGCGTCATTTCTACGGATTACTCCATAAATGACCCCAGCGTTCCGCTAACTGCAGCGTGTACTGGATGGGAAGAGGCTGTTGTTATTGCTCTTTCCCTTGTTGTTGCTGTTGTTGCTGGGAGTAAGGAGTGAAGCTCACCGGTTTGAAGACGACGACGACGAAGACGACGCGAGTGCTTCACTTGACGCTGGCCCCGGCTCCTGTCAAAGTTATAAAGGCCGAAATTGAAGCCAATCCCCGTGCAGTTCAGATCCACACCAAGCCCCGTCAACACACACTACACTATCCATTATCCCCATCACAGAGGCTCACACACAGTACATAATCAGCCGCGAGTTACAACAATAATTCTCACTTCCCTTCTCTCCAATCATCCATAGTCTGTCCTGTACGCTACTTATTCCCCGCCACCAACAAATAAGCTTCCGCACACACTCCTTCACATTTTCAAACTAACCCGCAACCGTTCATATTCTACTGCCCACTTATCAACGACTGTGCTCACGGTGGAAAGGAGGGTGAAAAATTGGATAACGAAATATCACCACCGTCATCACCATCATCTTTACCGTTGAACTTGAAGCGTAACATTGCCAGAGCAGAATGAGCACCTGGGGATATACGAGTCAGAATGGTGAGGACATTTTCATATTCTTTTTTTTTATTCCATACATTTTGTCTCCTATGGTAGAGCACTGAATGTCCCAACTTGTTCCTCACCCCTGTCCATAAGCCTCATTATCCTGGAGAGTCCACCTCGAAAAAATCATTCCCCAAGAAATTTGCAGAGGCATATGACAATGAGATCTCAATAGGGAAGTCGTGAGTGAGCTAAAGAGTCTATAATAAATCGGTAGGCAGAGTAGATTTTTTCCCAATTTTCAAGGGTGCACCAAGAAGGCGGCGACAAGTGCTTCCCACTAATCGTTTACGCCATACCAAGAAATCTGCATGTTGAACAAGTACAGCAGAGGTGGA
Organism: Pseudobourletiella spinata; assembly: GCA_009870155.1. NCBI lineage: Eukaryota > Metazoa > Arthropoda > Collembola > Symphypleona > Bourletiellidae > Pseudobourletiella > Pseudobourletiella spinata. The sequence goes on along the minus strand of WJFA01000054.1, from coordinate 41,187 downwards.
GAGCCATATCAAAATCATGTTTACTACACTACAACAACTCTCTTTGCTGTGTGATGATGGGGAAATGGCCTGGAGCAGATAGAGAGTCTCCCTTTGCCCCAGACAAGAGGTATACGGTGGAGTATAGTGCTGTGTGCTGTGTGTGTAGGAATTGTGCACACGTTCACTCACCACCACTACCAGTGTGTGTCTGCGTATGCCAGACGAACAGCAGCCACGTGCGGAATCTATATGGCAAACTGCATCTCACTCTCAATGTTACGCTCTTACACCCTTCTTCCTCCTCGCAATTTAAATGCAAAGCAGCCGAGAGTACTCAAGCTAACACAAGTTGGGCAGATCCTCACAGTCACAGTGTTTCAGTCAGCTTGCAGCGAGTCGGAGGAAAGGATATAAAGTTTTGCCAGAGTTTTATTTAGTGGAGGAAAAGAGAGGAGAGAACCCAGTGGAAAATATTAACTATAGTTTATGTAATTAAATTACAGAGGATTTCTGAGGGGGAATTCGGCAAAGGATTTTGTGGATGCTGCTGTGCTGTGCATCCGGATGAGTTGGCTGATTGGCTGTAGGAGGGGTATAGTGATGATAACCATTATACGGCTCCCGCACGTCATAGCCGTCCTTCCATGCCCCCTCTGATTATCATAGGGTAAACGGGGCAATGCTGGAACATTGGAAGTTACACCACAAAAGATATGTGCATGTCTATACACGACAAATCCTTGTTAACACGGTCCAAAAGAATCAGAGGGGACATGGGCGGGAGAGTGAACGAGAGACTTTACAACTACTATCTCACACGGCTGCTATTATTAGACGCGCGTTACACACTGGGCTATTTGCATTGTTATTTAACGTCGTGCTCAAATTCAGACGTCAATGCCTTAATTTCCCGGCGACAGCACTCACACCGAACGCCACGAACAGAGCACAAACTCTTTTGAGTCTCTAAAATGACCAATCATCTTTTCATAAATCCATCTTTTATTCTCCGCTCGCGTGATCCGCATGACAATTGTTTTTTTGCGTTTGATGAGATTTAAAAGAAGCGTTGAGGAGCAGCTCTTGGTTGGCACAATTATTCTTCTCGCGAGGGCGACGCACGGGTGTTATTAGGTGTCAGGACGATTCTTGGATTAGGACTGGAACTGGTCTTCGTTTCGCCACACATCCCACACACCAATCGCAGCAACCATTATCTATAGATGAGCTCTGTCGCGGTGATCATGTGGAATTTCTCACCATGTGCTCCGCTTCACAACGCCGTTCAGTTTGAATTTAAAAAAATTAGACTAGATCAAGTCGGCTGGCAAGGGCATATTATTGGTGGGCCGTCAACGGGGAAGTAGTGGTAAACTGGTTTCTTCTGGAAATACAGCAATAATAATTACATGGTTAGACTTTTGAGATTCTGAGCTAGGCCATTAATTTTCAGCTACAGATTCATGCATCCCTGTTGTGCAGTGAGCACTTCTCATTAGAAAGATCGTATTCGAAACTCAATGAATTTGTCACAGTATGGTGTGAAGTAAAGGAAGTAACCGTCCAGCGGTGGATTAAAGTCTGAAAGGGTACATGGTAGTATCCCTTGGGCGGGTCTTGGTTGTTTCATGAGCTTTACCCGGGCTTTACCGGGCTTAGGCCTGCTCAACATTCCAGTATCAGGCAGAAGCCAAACTAATACCTGCGACCTTGTCAAAGTGGGAAAATGATACCGCATGACTTGGCCCGAACCTCGCTGTCTCAGTCGGGTACAAAAGACCGTTAGGAAATTCCAGAGGTGCGGATACCACTAACACACTACAGCAGCGCTCATCTGCAATACAGTCTGTGAGCTAAATTAGTACGATCATTAGACCATGTGCACGGTGCCGTGGGCTCATGAGCGACAAGTCCTGTAACAATACCTTACAAAACAGACATGGGAGCAAGATGAGAAATTACGGTCGTCACGCTCGAGCCACACGGCAACTTAACTGGCTCATGCCGTCGTGTGGGCACACATGAGGAAACTATATGGCAGTGTGGAGTGGTTGATTGGAAAACCAATGACCAGAAAATCATTGTTCCAAAGTGTAAACACATTAAGACACACTGGTAAAATCCACTTAATTTCCACTTAAACCTCTTACTCAACCCCATCATCTTCGCCGCAGAGTCTGACGCTGACGCATTTGATTCACTCAATAATTCTCAATTTCAACCTTCTCCCAGTCGACAAAATAAGGACTTTCACTCACCACCAATGATCACTCCAGCATCCCAAGGTTCTTCGCCCTCTAATCCACACATTTACACTATTTGGGAGTGAATTGGACAGTTGCCATGTCCTGGAAAATCGACTCCTCACAGTCCGCATGTCCCGTCTCACCAGCTGGCTATGTGTCAGTGGGCCACTAGGTTTCAAATCATCCAAGTTTCCCACCTTATTTCGGCGAGGGAAAAGGAAAACCGGGAATTGCCTCCAGTTTTATCTTTCATCCATCCATGCACGGTAGACACTACAGCAGCACAGCTTGACAATAAAGCCTCACCTGAAACCACATTGTACCAACAAAAAAAACCGAAGAAAGGGGATGTCAAGATTGTGCGTATGTGGTGGCCCGGTCAGTTTTTCCGCTCCGCATCTCCCGCCACTCCAGCCTGTAGTATTATCTTACTCTCTATGGCGCCACTCATGAATCTATGACAAAGGAAATCCTCCCTAGGGCGTGCCTTTCACTGCACTTTTTTAGCTACAGCGGTAGCGAGGAAATAGCGACTAACTGCCAGATATTTTCAGCGAAAAAAATTAGCTACCGCTACTGGGGCTCATAAAAACCGCTACCAGCGCTGGTAGCGAATTTTTTAAGTCGTATTTTTCGCTGCGAACGAGACGTTTATTCACTCGTTTATAAATTTGTGGGTTACTTGTTGTTGATTTAATAATGATTAGTATATTACTTGAAATTTTCAAAATATTTTCGTGTGCTTTGCCAGTAAGTTTAGTTTTAAATGGGTGACGAACAAACTGTGTGGTAACAAATGGTACGGATTTCTTTTTTCTTTTCCTGCGTAAAAATCCTGCATTCTAAATTTACGCTTTCAGATTTTTTTTTGCTCTCAATCTTCATCGATAGGGTGATTTGAATACGGAAAAGACAAGGGCAGAGCGCGTAGAAAGATATAACATTCCTACAAGGGTATTCACGGCAAAGAACTCCAGTATTTTTTTGCCTGGTCTCATTACAAACAACCTATAGGAACTGAAACTTTTAAATAAAAAGTTTTGTAAGCTTGAACAGGTTATTTTCAAGATGGTGCTCTCCGATCTGGCTAAGCTGGATCTATTCCAACACATGTATCAAAATTTTCTAAGCAATCAGTAAAATTATTTTCAATTTCAACAACTCCGTACGGTTTAATTTTTAAGTCTTCTAAGCCATTAAGTAGATGAGCCCGTACCCGTCTAATGCATATGAGAGCCATGGTGCATACATGTTATTTTTAATTTTTATTCCTCCAGGTTATACTGCGTCTAACGATTCACTAATATTTACTTTATATTTTTTATAATATTTTACTCCGGAACCATGATTTTGCTAAATATTTGGGTATTTCAGTACTTTAAAAAAACGATACAATAACCGCTAGTTTCGCTACCACCAAAGTCGCTATCCACTTTCGCTACCGAGCTTCTGGTAGCGGAACTACGGGCCGCTTCAAACTATATCGTCCCCGGCTTTGGTTGCGCAAGGCACGCCATAATCTTCACAAATTCTACCATTCGACTTAGTCAGCTACCTGAAAAACTAAGTCATATAGATTGGTTCAACTCCGCATTCTCAGTCTTCGCCTCCTTCTATACGGGACAAATGTAGCCCAGCTCGTTTGGTTCCTTCAGGGAAAAGTATCCTTGAAAACGGTCTTCTCCGTGGAGACCCATAGACTGTGACTGGCTCAAAGGTACTTGACTCTCGAGGGCCTCGGAAATGGGAATATGGATCCAGACATCGGAGGCGGAGGAGATTCCCAGAGTATTCAAATCCCATGCCCTTGGAAATCAAGAGGAGAGACAGTGAAAAAGCCCAGCAAATATCAAATGTGTATGAGGACACATGTGTGTCATTCTATCATATGTCTTCATCGACACCGAATCTCCTATTAGCTCCTAGTATTACCAAGGTGGCTACCAGTGTGTGTCTGACTACGTAGGGGATGGTACGATTTACCATAAACGATCCTACATGCCTACACATGTGACGCAAGCAAGGGAAAAATCCAGACCGGCGCACGTACAGACAGATATGCACACCAGGCCCTATGTACCCACCTAATCTCTGACCTTCTTTCATCCCCATAGCCGATACGTGGCAATCATTACGGTTGTTCTTTGGAAAGAGTCCGCTGCTGGAGAAAATGTGGAAAAATCTATATTACAGAGAGAGAGAGACTCTAAGGTCTCAGCCTCTCATCTTTTACTTTACAAAGAACCTCCATATTTTCCTCACGCTTCCCCAACCTCACACATGTATGCGTGCAGGCCTGCCTAACCGATTTATTAGCTATCGATTCCCTCGTCTGTCGGATCGATTTCCTCCTTACTAAATTCCAATAATCATTCCCCCCGCTTAAATAGTGAAAATATCCGCTCAGGCCTATCTGTATGTCCATATATCTATACAATGAGCCAGCAAGTCTTTTGCACTCAAGCAGGAGTTTTGCCGTCATAGTAGATGAGGCTTTTTGTACGGTTGATAATACAGACATCTCCTACTGTACTGCAGAATCAAGCCGGAAAAGACACTAAGAGTAGGTCCAACGCGCCATATACACATGTACAGTAACTTTTCCACTCCATTCCACTTTGATCCCAACGGACTCAAAGGCTCGAGCATGTCGGGCGTGGAAGTCGGAACGATAATGGGACTTATTTGATTCACTTCGGTTTTTCGGGGTCACACCGTTTTCCCCCATCCTTGATGATAATCAAGAGGCATGAAATACTGAATGTTCAGGTATAGTGTATACAACTGCATCCTTATGGTCATTACTGTGAGAGAGACTGACTGTGTGGAAGACCTTCATCCTCATCCTCATCATCATCATCATCATCATCACCATCACTGATTCGAGGCGTTCCTCAGGCCGTAATAAATTAAATAGTGTTAATTAAAAGGTGCTAATTAGGGGAGCTGAAGGATAATCAGATTTTCCCAACTCATAAAATGCACCTTCACGCCGCCGCTTTATACTCCCGCATGCTCTTTAGCTCGGAGCTTGTATTATGCAGACATAATTATTTCCTTCCAACTAATATGATTTCACTCCATACCTTTTATTCTCATCCCCGTGGAGCTAGAGTGAGGCAAGTAAATGAGAGGAATGGAGCGGTGTGTGAGCGTTAATTGCATTCGAATGGTCTCCCACTTCAAACCCACCTTCAACTGCTTCTGCGGGTCTCAAAGTGAATGCGCGTATATGTATGTGAGGACGGTGGGACACGATTAATCAGATGCTCTCCGCACCGTACGTATGCTTTTCACAGCAGCACGTCACGTCCCACTGTCTCCCACTCCGGCTGCCTGTGACTGACTATGAGTGGTAAGTAATACCGTGTTCTTCATCCGATGATCCCACCTCCATTGTCTTTCACAACCAGACCGGAGTCAGGGTCGAATGGGGGTGGATATAATGATGGAGTGGGTCATGGAATGGCTCGGAAACGTCTGCTTTTCTTATGCAAATCTCCAGTTCCACACACGGAGGTGTTCAGTTCAGCCTCAGCACTCACTCAGTCATAGAGCGGTCGTTCAAGTGCTGTGTAGAAGCACGGATTGCCAACAATAATGGTTGTTGGAGGAGCTCGTGCTCCTTCGTTTCATGTCGGGAGCACGGGACGTTATCGTAATTTAACCACGTGTGTAACCAGATATGGAATGTTAAAGACTGTATGCATTATGTGAGCATTTGAGTTCGAAACCCCCCGATGATGAGTTGCACTAAATCCTGAAAAATATATGGCAGGAGGAAAGTTGGTGGGAGAGGAATGGGAATGGGAGTATACGAGTATAGCGAAGAGAGAGAGAGAGAGATGGTAAGTACATTTAACTCCATTCCTTGCAGTAGGGAACAGGATGAAAAATGCAAGCTGTCAAGACTTGGTTAGAGTGACACCATATCCCTCTAATGGAGGACCACGCCCGGAGGATAAACAAAGCGGCCTGAGCTGCGTGGTGACTGACAACGCTTGCATACTCGCACCGTCAGGTGTTCTCACTCCATCAGTCAGTCAGTCAGTCTGCCAAAATAAAAAGAGCCTAGAGTTGGCCGCTACCATCACCACCATCATCATATTAGCCCTCTTAATTCACACCAACATTTATTGTCCTTAAGAACTCATATGAGCATTTCTCCCACTAATATTCACTCCTTTACGCGGCACTTTCATATTACAAATTGCAGCATTCAACCCCACATTTGACCATCATTGGTAGTATTGTTCATATCTCAAAGGTGAGTCTATGGAAAGAGCGGGTCAGTGGTGCGGAAGCAATGGAATCAGTCTGGAACTTATTGTTCACCAGCTTATTCCTTACACGTTCGTTTAGGACTAAAGTATGGAGTGCGGAAAATAGCAAGAAAAGAACGTGTACGACTCCCTCCCCGCCCGACTCATTCCCACAATATCCTTTTGTTGTGCCACCACATAATTAGCTTGGCCTCAGTCAGGTGTAAATAATCCGGATGAGATAATTTCAAACTTCACCGCTGACAGACACACAGTTGGTGCTGGATTAATTCAAATTTGCCCAAGGAGCAGCTCCGCCGCTAGCGTATACCGTTCACAACACACGAACGGAACCCTCTGTCACCCTATGGTGAATGTTGTACAAATGTATGTACACAAACCATTTGTCCGTCCCGCCCCACCACCCTAACCACCAAGACGAATTAGAAACACACGCCAGTGAGTCATCACTATCGTGATGATGATGACGAGAAATAATTAGACCACACTTCCTCTAAATGCACCATAATTTATAACCAATAACTACCATGCCGCAATCATACCCAAATTGCACCTGGCCAAACGACTACGTACCTGCCCTCTCTGCCTGACCATGACGTTTTCTGCTGACTGTGCGTTCAAAAGCCTAATGCGATTACCTTTTCGTGGCTTTCTCCGCACATACGCACACGCCTACAGGCCATATGCTTCATGGGCAATGACATGGAGGGAAAGGGATGTTGATGGGGTCGAGGGAGCATCAGCGTCGGAGCTGTGTGTACATATGGTCAGGACGCTACACAACTTTTCAAACAATAATAATGGTGAGTTTGAGCTAAAAATGGGGCAATTAGAGCGCATGTCCGTCCCACTGGGATTCCCCCGGAGTTTTAGACTTTGCTTTTAGTGGGGCGGGGGGGGGGGAGACCTTTGAGAAAGTTCAAATGGAATCCCGAAGGAACTTGCCGATTCGGAAGATCCAAACACACGCAAACACACCGCTCCGGAACTCCCTTTGTGATTTATTTGAGGGAACTTGACTCACGTACGAGAGCGGCGGAAGACAGGAGTAAATACAGTTGCATGCATAGCGTCAGAATCCACTCTTCCTCGTTGGACCAAGTGCAGGAGTTGCCTACTCGTATTGCTGTATGAGTTGAGGATAAACCTTGTGCAGAGGATGTTTTAGTGCGTCCAATTCTGTCTGCCTGGTACAATCCACTCTGAGAGTGGATCCAGTCTGTCGGACGTGACCTCCTCGCATGAGATTCTAATGAAGCGTGTTCTCCCTTTTACAGTGTATAGAATCGAACATGTCCGAGTCAAATACACTGTTAACAAGGTTTGGGAAAACTTAATAATAATAATGGACCGGCAGACGGCCGACTCCATTGAGGGGCTCCACGCTCAAGATTACTCTTGGCCTGTTATGTTTGAGAACTGATGTATTACAAGTAGTGGAAGGATTGTACTACAACTGAGCGAGTTGTACATGGAGCGGACGTACGTGAGATGCATAAGGTACAGGCATTACATGTAATCTCGTCGTTGGGATTCTGCCTTGACACGTTACGTTACTACATTTTCGAGCTTCCGCTTCTGGAAATGACATATTGCGCTCTGGGAGTGAAATCTGTTGACAAAAAAAAACTTTTTGTTTACGTGGGCGAGCGAGAGGAGGATTTATTACGACCGTCGTCGGAAAATATACGGGAATTAATATGATTTGTCCCGATTCATCATCCAAATTATTGGGAAATAAGACTTGAAACTTAAAAATTCGGTGGAAAAGACGGAATACAGAGAGGATCACAGGCCTACTTTGTGAGAGACCGAGTGGGACTTTTGAGATTTCTTCCCTTGAGAAAAAAACTCAGAAAATCCTACTTCCTCAGCTGACATGTGTCTGGCTGTGAACCAATGAGAGAAGGAGGGCGTTTTGAGAGACTTACCACACTGGTATATGTGTTTAGCCCTGACCTTTCGATTTCAACAAAAAAGAGAACTAATAAAGGCCACCGTAGTGCCCCAATAGGCTCCATATTGCTCACAATGTCTGTGATGGGAACATCCACACGAGAGCTCTGACCTCATTCCATGAAATTTTTCCTGGACGCAATGTGGGGTAATTGAGGATCTTCAAAGCAAATGGGATGTAGTAATAGTGGGGATTTTTTCTATCAATTATAGGACCACATACTTGGGGTGAGAAATTCCCTCAAGCACTTGGAACTCGGCAATCGCCAATCAACATCAACTGTGAATCCTGCACCACGGATGATGACCTGAACGGTCAGCCTTTGAGCATCGAATATGGTTGCAAAGCCAAGTTGATTACAAATACGGGCGCTGGCTGGAAGGTGACCCTGGATGGACCAGCATCCGGTAAGCCATGAATTTACTTTCAAGTCTGGGATTCAAAGTATTAATTAGTCTAGATCCAACATGTCCTTTTAATCACGTTCGTCAGAGTTCAAAGATTGGAGGCAGGCAAGGCGAAAGTTTCCCGAGCACCAGCGCAGCGGGAAGAAAAATGATGTGCCAAACTCCCTTTCAGCCCATCCAATTTCCGCTGCTAACACCTTATTAATCTGCGCCACAGACGTGGGGGCAGAAGTGTACATATTGGCTCGTAATTTCTAGTCGTGCGATGTCGTCAAACACGCAAAGGTCGTTAAAAGCTTTATAGGCTAGGATGAAGCTCCAGGATGTATGGTGAGGTGTCGAGGTGTGGGTAGTTTCCAAAACTGATTCGAGAGACATCATAAATGGGAAGCAACCTGTACTCCGCCTCAACTTTTCGCTCAGATTCTTTTGATGCTCAATGCTTTCTATGGAGACTTCAGCAGTGGTTACCCAAGCAACTTTTTTTTCACACTTCACAGCAATGACATATTTCCGGTAACTCTGGAATGTGTTGTAAACCAGTTTTTTATCTCCCAATAACTTTAAATTCAAGAAGAACATGGGGACAATTTTTCATCTTCTAAAAATAACTGGTTTAAATCCAACTGCTGATGGACTAGAAGAGACAAGAATAGCATCGGTATATTATCTAGTATGTAATCTCTTTGGACCTTGAAGAAAAATTCAGGGCTATTGGCACGGGGAGCAGAATCATCAATATCAACTCCCTGGTTGTCAAACTTTCTGTAACCTTCCCGCCTTAACGATTAGCACTGTCAGTGTCAAAGTCAACAGTTTAATCTTCGAGTTTTTGTCATAGGGGTTCAGTTCATGCTCTATTGGATCATCATGGCGGAGGTGGCGGAATTTTTAAATTTTCATGACGTTTTATTCTCCCCCGTGCTCCGCTACTACGTGCAGTAATATCGGAGGGAAGGAGTGCAAATAAACAAGGCAAAAATAGCGAGAAGAAGAGGTGGATCTCCGATCAGTAGGACGCCTTCATCTGTGAGATATTTTCGAAGCTGCCCGCTGCCGCCCTGGGGATATTGGCTGGATTTATGCGTCTAGAATTTACACACTTTGATTTCGTCTGATTTCAACTTGTAGTGAATTGTAAATTGGCATGTTAAGGTACGCTTCCTAATTTTTCTTTGGTTCTTTTTATTTTCAGTCCTCCAAGGTGGGCCTCTGGGAGGGAGTACTTACAGACTGGAACAATTTCACTGCCACTGGGGACGGGATGTTGCCGAAGGGTCAGAGCATACGGTGGACGGGAAGCCTTATCCAGCCGAGGTAAGCTGTATTACATTTGCGGCGGCGAGCGCTCAAGTTGTTTTGTCTCTATTTGAATCACCTTTGAATCTAATCATTTTTGTAAAAGCTTATGTTAAAGATGGGTACTCATGGCTTCCCTGCACCTTGAAGTATTTTTTCCAACTTTCTCATCTCCCTGAAGCTTATGTTCAGCCGTTTGTAATTTTTAATACCACCAGCCCAGTTAAGATGGCAAGTTAAGATTAAGGGGATGCACTGTGGTGACTTCGTGAAACCATGTATGCTGAGGGCTGTCGTACTTGTTGACTGATCAAGTCTCCATGTGACTTCTGTGCGCCTGGCTGCAGGCTGATCTGAAAGTTTAGTCAAAAGTCCCTACTACCTGTATTAGAAGGTCACAGTTCCTCTCGCCGGAGCCTGCGGCGTATCTTCTGCAAATTCAGGGCGTGGCTTACTTGAAGTGAAGCCAACTTTCTGCATCCAATGTCTGGTGGTCTTGCCACATAATTTGGTTTCTACAATTACCTTGGTTGAAATACATTTTGAGTCTTTTCATACAAAGACGGAAGGGAATATGTATAATAATATCTAGGTAAAAAGACAAGTGATCCAGTGGAAACTGAGACAGGAGTAGTGAAACAGGGACAACTGATACATAGACAAATAATCCACCGGACAACTGGCCAACTGGCTCACTGCCTTTTGATATAGCGGACAACTGATACTTTGCCATAACCTAAGATTTAACATTTTTAACAGTTTATCATTATATTTTCAGTATGTTGAAGTATATTTGATGAAGAAATTGCAATTGTGCGGAATATATCCAATTAGCTACCTATAACTGGAAACATTTCTGGTCATCATCCCAGTCTAGTTGGACATCTCCGAGTACATGTTGACACTAGATCCTAACCTTTAGATGAGTGCATCTTGGAATGAGTTATTATTTGTCTGTCCATGTCGAACCGTTTCGGTTGTGAATGGATTTGAAGCTGCCATTTATACTAATGTGAAAACAATGCCAGAGGGGATTTTGGCTTCGGCTGCATACTGACATAACGATTTTGATGGTACAGTATGTAGTAAATTACAAAGCCAGAGATTCACTCACTCAGTTTTTTTACACGTTGTTTAATATAGCGCACTTGTTTTTTTGCATGTATGTGCTATTCCGGCTCGGTTCGTTTTTATTTTGTTGGCGAGATACGAAAATATAAGCATGATTCGTTGAAAATTCCATGGAACTGGCTGATGATTTTCAATTCTATGCGTGATTCCATGGGATTCTAGTTATTATTTCATTAACGTGGATGTCCTGGGATTCTGATGAAAATCACCAGCAATGTGGTTCACATCATCCCATGTCGGTTTGGGATGAATTGACTCGTGACGACCAAAGCGTGCGTTTTCATTGAATATGCGCATGGCTGTGATCATTTCGCGTGCTTCCGTTGTGAAATGATTCAGGGTTAGGGAAACATTTTGAAGGAACAACGTGCTTTGGAGGTATAGGCATGAGTACGGAATTGTTATGTGAAGTACGAACGCTCTGGCAAGGTTTCATTCCCACTGTAGCATCAGAGAAACAAAGGATCTCGTGTTCTTGTTCATACAGTCAGCGTCAGAACGGCTGGAAGCTGAGAAAGTTGTGGTTCAAGACAGTTTGAGAGCCCTCAAAAGTGACTGATGAGTAACGTTGCCTTGCTTTCCATCCCTCTCTCGTCAGCAATAACTTTTAACTTCTGCTTTTAACCAGTCAGGCCTATGGAAGTGTGTGTGCGCTCATCGAACGATGTTCGAGCTTTCAGCAGTGCGGCAGAGCAGAATTTGTGTAAAGTAAGTGCAAGTGAGGTGGAGAGGAATAGGCTGAATAATCATTTCCCCTCATCAATGCTCAGGCATGGAACTTTTGTCATGAAAACCAGCGGAGCCAAACCGCACGACCAAATAAGCGTCCATAACGTTCAAGTACTTACGACCTTTTGTTCCTTCATTTTCAGGAGGAGAGGGCCCGAACATGCCAAATCTGTGAGGCCCATAGTGCGTTTGCATCTCTCAATCTTAAGTCCCTCATCGATTTCACGCTCAGGAGATTTTTTTTTGTAGGATTGCTATGTAGGAATAGTTGGTAAGCCGTGAGATAAGCCGAAAGAAGCCCTCGTACCCTATCATTGAGTGTCAGGTGCAGTATCAGTTTCGTGAACCGCAAATTCCCTTCCTTATAAATATTTCCCCAGTCAGGTTGTGCGCAGAGTGGCTATGTATTGTTCACAAGGAGGAGAATAGCACTACTGTGTGATGCGAGCCTTGGACAGGGAATGTGTTGCACAGTCTGTACGCAGTTGATTCTATGATGATAGGAATACCTTCTAGGGCTGTTGTTGAAGCAAGTGTACGCAGTTGCATTCACCAAGCAGCATCGGCATCCCACATATCATATGTATGCCATGTTACCGTCTACCATAATTTTCCATGTACGGCTTGCGACCTTCACATATTCATGATGTGAACTACTCATTTTTCCTGTCCAGACACAAGCATTGGGGAGAAATGTTGCCATAGTTTTTCCTCATCTCACCTCGGCGTGGGACAAGGACGGGCGGAACTGTCACGGGAAAGGATTTGACATCCTGAAAGCTTGCCATTGTACTGTGTAGTCCATATAGTACGTGATATGCTCGCACCATGCATAGTTAATCAACTTGGTTAGAGAAATCGAAAAGAAATTCCGCTTATCCGTCTTATTGGATCTGGGAAAGTGGTGGCTGATATCGCTCCGAGCCCTAACGAGAGTCATGATGATATGTGACTACAAAAGTGGAGCCAATCCCACTTTGTGAAAATCAAGTGCCTTCCCCATAATAGCGGCCCCATGGCATGATTTTGAAGCGAAGCAAACGAAACGAAAAAGTTGTGCGAGTCCTTCTCTCAAATCCAATACCGTAGTAGCTGGAACTGGCTGACGAGGAATATTTCCCCGTACTGCCTATGGGTTGACTGTATAGTGTGAGTCCTGCGTTTGCTGCACAACACACGTGCTGTAAGGTCATGCATGGCACTCGTCGCCTCACACGGCGAGTAATATGAGCCTCATCCCACTTTCCCCACTGCTCTGTCCCCCTGGCTGTGTCCTTGATGGTGAAACTGGGAGAGAGAATTAGGGTTTCCATCCCCAGCCGTTCCAGAGAATCCACTTCATGTGGAAGCGGAATGAGGAGTACAACTTGTTTTCAATTACATTTCGCGGACAGTCGTAAAAGGTTGAACGGTCCTCCGACGTTTCTCCCCCGCATGATGATGACGGGGATGGGCAGGGATGAATTGGATCTAAGATCATGTGTATAGTAATGAGGATGAGAAACTTTTTTTTGCTTCCAAGTCTTAGTCAGTGTTTGAGTCGTAAAGCAAAACTGTGGCCTTATCGCAGGCAACCATTCGCCCCATCCCATGTAGTATGTAGAGAATATATGACTTGATAGTGCTGACGTCTGCATTACCAGTCGGCGGATAATTCTGGCTGGCTGGGGGAATAAAAGAGGAGCAGAGAGAGAGAGAGAGAGAGAGAAAACTCTGTTGCCGAAGTGAAAGGGGAGCATTAGGGTGGAATTAAAGAGGGAACCCTTAGAAAGGCTGAATGAATTCCCTTCAGACCCTCTAGCACTGTTTCCCCACACTAATGCCATTTGCATTTCATTTCAGATTCACTTGGTGCACTGGAACTGTGATAAATATGCCAGCTTTGAGGAGGCCGTGGACAAGGAGGACGGACTCGCTGTTTTGGGGATCTTTTTCGAGGTATGTTCAAATCGTCTCCAAGTTTGACTACACACCTCCACGTGCCCCCCATTCCAACTCAACTCAACACTCAACCCTAACCCCTTGAGAGGCTATACTTTTACATGAATAGAAGTTTAAAGGTTAAGTGAGGGGGCTCTCGGATTTTACTCCTCCGTTGTCTCGCTGCCGCCTGTGGGATCCCGTCATTTTGTAACCACTCAAGTTGAGTGTCGGAAATAAATCCCTCGGCGAGTATGGCGGCCGTATTAGATTTTGTCATGAGCCGAAAGTGTGGGTAGTGGGTACTAGTGAACTTTCCTTACTAGTTCATGCAGCAGCGGCACAGCATTAAAGTCTTGAGCCGCATGGGCCTATGGCACGCATCATATGCGTACATATACTAAATTGTGGATCCGTGCCGAGTGAAGATGAGACATAGAATAGAAGCGGCAGTCCATTATGACATCTAACAAGCTTCGTGAAATCCTTAATATTACTCCTGCGAGGCAAAAAAGAAAGAACTCTTATTTACTCTTATTTACTCTTATTTACTCTTATTTACTCTTATTTTTCCAGGTGGGGGAGGAGCATGCGGAATTTGGGAAGGTAGTGGAACTCCTGCCAAGGATCGAGTTCAACGGGGATAACATCTTCTTTGAACAAGAGCTGGACCCAGCCTCACTCCTGCCCGGTAAGGTGTACAACGCTCTGGAGTGTAGAGAGTGCGAGGATGACATGATTTACTTACCATTTCATTTCTGATCCACAGAGAATCGGTCATACTGGACTTATGGCGGATCCCTGACGACGCCACCATGTGAGTCAATCAGTCAGATGTCATCATCACAATGATATTTTTTGTAGATAGAATTGTACAATTCTTTTCGCATTTGTAACCGTTGATCTCGATATTTCCGGCTGTAATTCACAGGTCTGGAAAGCGTGACTTGGATTGTATTCAAGCAACCCGTGCAGATTTCCGAGGAGCAGGTGATAAGACCACTCTCAACTTTTATCATATGGTACAGGGAGCACTGTGGAACTTATGGTGAAAATCTTATATGAAATCATTTCAGCTCAACTCCTTCCGCCAGCTCAAAACCTATGGACGCTCTGATCCGAAGCCCGAGGACGATGAGTTCGATGGTCAGATCTTGGTTAATTATAGACCCCCACTGGATGTCGGAGGCCGAGCAGTTCGCTCCTGCGACTGTTGATCTTCTCTTTAAAAAATATTCTGTTCCTCTCTACCTATCTTTTCCGGTCGTTTCTGAGCAACGCCGCCGACTTTCTCACACACCTCTTCCTATTCCCTCTTTTCACCTGTGAGACAGAGTAGATCCTATTTTCTTCATATCCCTCTTCCTCTTCTCGATTACATATGAGCCAAGTCCATCGCAATTTCGGAGCCAAATGAATTGTGTGTGTGTGTGTTTGTGGATGTGGTCGAATATACCACACGGTTACAATTATGAGACCATCATAAGGGGTGGCAAGTGGCAATATACTTGTTATCGGAGTGTAAAAATTTGACATATTGTTAGGCGGAGAATACACCTCTGGAAGGGGAAATTCTCCAAATATATACTTGTGGTACCTTGGAAAATGGTGCTTTAGCATGTCGACGCAGAGACATAGGGTATAAATATTAAGCGTATATTTGAGACAGTCCGAGTATCATAGCTATTTTGTAGTACAGAGAGGATCGTTTTGTGATAAATAAAAGAATACCTGACAGCAGGTCAGAAACGAGTGTTCTATGAGGAATCATGCAAGTAAAATGCCAGTTAAATGATAATACTGTACAGAAATAAATAAGAGTATAGCTAACAATTAAATTTGTTTCGTGAGGAATCTTGCGTAACAATCATAACAATGATAATAAAGCTACTAAATATGTATTATATATATATATATATATCTACATATACATATATATATATATATATATACAAGTTAGTAAAAAAAATTTTAGCCAAGTTAAAAGTGATGTGCTATTGTTGCACAGTTTGAACAATAATAATACACAGGACGATGTTTTCCCCGCGGCGCGCCATGATGGGCAAAAGTCATGGCTGCCCGTTCACGTGTAGCTATGAATGAAGAAGACGTCATATGAACAGAACTGTATGTAGTAAAAGTATATGGGAAAGTTGGAGGATATATAACCGCAATAAGGCAATCAAGGTCACATCACACCGACCCCGACAGCTGATCACTTCTGGTGCTAAAAGAAGACAACGCAGTATCAAGTCTATTGCAGTTGGTGTAGTTTAAAACTATTACTATTGAGGCTATGACACTATAATTGCATAAAATTAATGTAGATAGTACGGGGCAATAGGAAGAATTCTAATAATTCCTGCCCCCTCTTCACACATAGTCTTGACGAATTAATATTGGCCATGCGTGCACATTTGTGTGCATTCGCTCCTCGTTATATGGAGAACCTCTATTAGAATTGCGGACTGCGGGACATTATTGCCCAAGTCCGGCGCTGTAAGTTATTGAAAGAGCAATAATGGTTGTAATCTTAAAAATGTAAGAGTTGCTAAAATGCTACTGCCCACAGCCCTCGAGGCAGATATCATTGTAGAACGAGAGTGGTATAGCTATAGCGACGCAACTTGGGCAGCACCACCAGCCAGCGCCATAAGTTACTCAAACCACTGTTACTGTTTCGTAGCCTGTAGACTTTTTCGGAACTATATTTAATCCTTCCACAAATGTTCGAGGTCTATCTACGTATAATACTTCTAAGCTATAGCTACTCTGCACTGTTCTTGAACAATTTCACATTGAGAAGACATTACCAGTACAAGGGGTGAACAAAAGTATGTTCAATAGCTCGGGGAATTCGTCAAGAGGCGTCAGCACTGACGTCTGGAGCTATTTACGGAAGCTCCTAGTGTAAAATAATGTGGGTAGTGCGAGACACACTGCGGCTAAATGTTTCCAGCCCGACCTATCGTAGTCAAAGAAACTCTTTAGTATGACGCGCTACGTCACCAGTAGCTCGAGTCGAGAGCACGGATAAACCTGGGCTCTTATTAGCTCAGCAGCAGTCATTTCGACGCGTTCTATATGGTCTCTTAATTATGAAGGTGTGTTGTTGTGCCAAGATTAAGTCCTGTCATTTCGTCGGTAAGATCTTGAGGTGGTCCGGATACTGGTGTTTGACGATCGACCATTCCCTGTAAAGATTCGCAAGTGTGGGGTTATTGGGGGTGTGATACTGTGGGTGGATCTTTGGATTTTGGGAAAAAGTTAGAGTAATCATTCCTGCCGTACAATGTGAAAAGTATTATTAACTAAGAGTAGTGCTGTCATGGCGAGCGACTGTGCAGAGTACATAGAGAAAAAGTATTTAATGATAGAAGAGCTTTGTATTTAACAAGAGTCTAGTTGGGCTTCCATTTTTGTCCAAAAAAGTTTCTTCAGGTAGTCCTACTTGGAATGAAAGAATTTTTCTAGAGAGAGTACATAAATCTATTATTATTGTGAATCCCACAAAAATTCACAGTGTCAAGACGTAGTCGGAAAGATGATACTTGAGCTGACATGCCAGTTCCAGTAGAGCATGTTGTGAGACTTTTCCTCATACTAATCCACGCATCCCCAAAAACTTGTCGATTGTAATTGGGGATCGTGCCGAACAGTAGTACATGTTTAGTGACTGCTCTTTGTCATCATCGTCACCACTACACGCGTGACAATCTCAAAGTGATGTGAATGTGACTCAACTCTCGAGCATGACGATCTAATAAGGTCCTATAACGTGACCATGAGAAGTATAATATTTATTTTAATGCGTAGGAGTTGAGTAGTCGCCCTCTCAGAAGTATGCTGGCAATAAGCTACATCGATTCATGTCAAGTCGGGGGATAATCAAGTTCTAGTCAACCATCATTTTATGTACAGTTCTGTAATCGGTTATATATTATTCATAATCCTGGGACAGTCCTACTTTACAGCACAGAGGTCAGCTAACTTGCGTGCATTTCTTCCGTTGTCGTTGTCGTTCTTGTTGTTGTTACCACATACAATCAGCTTCCAGCAGCCAAATATATATGCATGTGTATTCCCAATTCATGGAGCAGTCTTATCACATCCCGTTACAATGTGTTGTATAAATTATCATGTGTATAGATGATAATTTACAGCCAAGAAACAAGTGTTAATAAGTTGATGTAAGAGTTGTCGATTGTAGATGGGGGGGGAACAGATGTTAATTCACAAGTTTATCCCTGTAAAAACCTCTGCATGTTCAAGTGGGATGATTATCTCACGAAACGAATGTTTAATAACTACCTCAAACCAATAGTGGTTGAGCAGTGTCAGCAGCATCCGTGCCCAGGTCCATGTGTCACATAGGGGAATATGGTGAAAACAAAGAGAAGAAAATGAGAAGATAGTGTAGATGGATGAGCAGAATAAAACTGTCATCTATACAGTATGTATCACAAGTAGTCGCCAAGTATGACGCAGTAGTGGATTGTGAGTAGAAAAAAAATGAAAATTAACAATGGGTGGAGAGGGCTGGCGTAGAAGTGCGCAAATAATAAAGGAAAATGCAACACATGCTGATGATTTGACGCGTTTGTGCAAAATATTACAAGTAACAACAGCGGCTCACGTCCGCAAAAGTAAATAAGATTGTACATGAACCCTGGAGCAGGCTGGAGCTGCCCTTTTTGGCCCTGCCCGTGTATTGTCTCGCACCAACATCCTCGTAATTGGGCTGCCGGTCTGTCCCAGGACTGACGCGGGATGAACTACCAAGTGGATGATTGCCAAGTTCCAAAATTTTCGCATCGTTCATCTGCTTTTCCGGTTCAAACGCACCAAAAATTAAAGTCCATCTCACACGATTTATGGCACCCATCGGGGCATCTACTACCGTACTATTAATAGTACCACCAACCTGCTTTATCCCAAGGTTCAACATCATGTTCATGTCAGCACATGTTGGAATTAACATTAGCATGTACGGACGTAGTCACATAATAAACTATAGCACTCACGCTTTATTTGTGAATCGACAAAAGGAAACTGGTAAGACATATGAGTGAATGTGAGGAGTTGGTGTGTGCGAGTGTCATAATAGTAACTAACCATTAACCGCATACAGAGGAAGTACGGAATGAAATACAGAGTTGTTGTCACTGACACATACTTATTCCTGGGTATAAACCTTACAGCACACACATTATCCGTGCCTTAAAATAATACTTTTCGTAAAAATATTACATTTTTCTGGACTTAGTACACGAAACCCCGGCTCAGACGCTTGCATTACAATCAGTATGAAACATTATATACTGGAACAATAATTGAAATTGGTGAACTTGCTTGAGGTGAACCATTAACAGAATTCTAGTTCGTTGCATATACCAAAGTTCGTCGTACCATTTTTGGTGACACGGCTCGAATGACTTTTGCATTTTAGCTTGGCGAAAAATAGGGAGGTGCTCGCGGCCACTCCATATGTACTAATGAAAGTTAGGAGAAGGGACTTTGTCATAATTAATACTACTAACACTATGTAGGAAATCTCCGAGGAAAATTAGTTTTTTTGGCAACTGATTAGTGAACAACTTCACTGGTCAATATTAGGCAACCAAAATCCACCGAATGGCGTACTTCAAATTAGATCACACGACGACCCCTCCTTACCTATAAAGCCACCACTGGACAATATTCACGCAACCTTTTTATCGTCTATAAGAGACTGAATCATTAACACACATGACAATTTCCCTGTGCTTCAATCATTAGGTGTACAGCGGAAGGGTTACACTGTCATACAGTGACAACTGTCATCACTGCCTACTACTCATGCCCCCTCACAAACCTCACCCCCCCCCCCTAACTCTGATGCACTGAGTTGCTATCTCCAAAACTTGGACAATAGGGATGACGCGATTCGTTATGCTATATCAGAATTAGGTAAAAGCTATATAGTTGAAGATTCATGCGCACAATATTATGCTGTTGTGTATGGACAATTACAAATACTAGCCATTAGAACTCGTTTTAAAATGCTATGTACTCGTAGACAAAATATCAGAATTGTACTTTGGAAATATACTTATCAAATTACTTTCCTTATGTCAAATAGGTCCCCTGAGCCGTACGTCAGAGCCTAAAAATTCAACGTGAGGCAATAATGCTGTTCACTGAGGGAGGGGAAAATCAAGTGGTGTGTATTCCTTTGTTGCGCAGCATCCTCATCAAACAGAGCTGGAGTGCGCAGTATGGCAACTGCACTCTCGATCCTTTGAGAACAAAATATTCCGACGTTCAAAAAAAATGTCCTCCTGCCCATTTGGGATCGTTCGTCGCTATCCCGTCCAACCCGATTAAAACTCTCAGAAACGTCTCAAAATATGACTGAGTTATACTATCTGCCAAATATAACCCTTTCTATATAGGAATTTGCTCCATATTATCTGGCTGGGCTTGATGGACTGTAACAATACTTGCATTACAAATCCACCCCACCCAGTCCCAGGCTTCCCATTCCAGCTTTTACAAACTTACCACATATGTCATACTCGTACCATTATAGACTGAGCTGAAGTCCTGCTGAGAAAGGGCATCCCTAAGCCGTTAACACATAAAAATCCAATCTCGAAAATAACTTATCTCATATTTTCTAAATCTTACATATTTTTATATATATCTATATTCATAATCATAACAGTTCTTCTGGAAAACACCGTCGTTCCGAGAGGATCATATTTAGCATTCGTCCCCTGTTGTGGTACCATAACTAATAACTTCCATTTGAACGGCGCACACGACCCCTCTTGGATTCCCGTGAGCAATACATAGTAGTATTGTCACATGTTAGACTCAAACTTTGTCTCTATTTCAAAAATAACAGTAGTAATCCTACAACAATGCTTAACAGTAGTGACAGGGCGTGTAAAAGGAAACAATAGGAATGACAACTTAAATTTACATAAATCATTTAACTTTCTGACAACTACAACAATTCATTCAGATCCTAATAATTAACAGAATGTAACCCTCGTCGTGTACATGGTAAATGTTCCGGAGCAAACGGGTTGTTGGGAACTAAAGTGAAGTACGCATTTCGTCGGCTTTCACACAGAAATAGAGGAAACTGCAGGGAAGGAATTGAAGACTCTGCTATGTCTGCTTAGAAAATCCCTTTCTTCTTACTCTTCTTCTGTTCGTTGACTCCCCTGTGGAGAAAGTTAAACAATATCCTTCACGTAAGCATACAATTTTAAACCAACTGTTAGTTCCTCATAATTATCCCACTTTATCTCTCTTTCTCTATTGTCAGTCACGACCGATCCACACTGACACCGACATATCTTATAATTCATCCTTCATCCCTCATTCATTACTCAAAACTTTTAGCGGAATCAACTAACCCCCTCATACTAATATCAAGAGCCTCCCATACATCACACTGGACAACACATTGCACTTTTCAATACCAACGACCTACATGGAATTTCAAATGGTCCACCGATCCGTGCTACTTAAACTTTGAGCCATCAGAATGGAAATGGAGTCCACTCCTCCAGTATATACCGCCTTCATCCTCCCTCACTCAGACCGCCCACCTAATCTGCCCATGGAGCTACTACACAAGTCGCTTCGGATAATCCCTCAAAATGGTAAAAAAAACCCATTGTCAAGATAGTCGTATAGTAGTGAGATTGTCAGAGTTCGTATACAACTGCTACTACTGCCTATCAATCCATCAATCCGCAAAGTTCACCACTAAAATTACGACTTAAAAAATTACATGAATCCCACCTGGGATCACACACGCACACACATATAATAATAATAATAATAATAAGCACGAAGCTGAGTATCTTCAAGTAAGTGAGTCACACGTACATACTTAAATTACTGGAATATTCCTCAGCCATGAGCATATGACGAGACATTGCAGTAAAGGCTACTATATACACATATCCAGCCGCACCACCATCATCATCATCATCATCATCAACAACAACAACAACAACAACAACTGTAGAGCAGTGCGAGGCAGAAACATTGAGTGGTAAGTAAGTAGGTAACGTAAGTCATTTTAAAAGGTACAATATGTACATGACAAGTTTCAACTCTCACACTAGAGTAGTAACAACAGTAACGAGAACAACTAGCTAACAATCGTGACTTCCTCAATGAGTCGTCATTCACATGAGGAATATTTGTATGGCTACATGTATGGCTCATATATTCGGAAAATATTCCGGAATTTTATCCCCTTTCCTAGGACTGACTGCACTCCTGGGCACGGAAAGAAGCTCTGTGCTGCTGCTTAGGCATGGATTTACTCCGCTTCACACGACTGCTCTCCTTCGATTCCTTCAAACTCATCCTCGGATCCGTGGGGGAGGACGAGGTGGTGGAGGAGTCTGGGATGGAAACAGTGGAATCACGCCCTCTCATCAAGGGTAGAAGCACACCTCCTCCATCTTTCTTCCCTTTACATGCTCTAAAGACCGCCAAAAACAGAACAAAGCAACAAAAACCAAATATCAACAACAGAGATAGTGACGAAGTCAAAAATGTATATTACTCATACATAGGTATAGATAGACAAATACATACGTTAGTTGTACAGAAGTAACGACCACCACGCGCACCGGCACACAATCATGCTCCACACACATCAACAACAGTGATAATAATAATAACAACAACAACAACAAATGTACACTTTTTTTCAGCCAACAACAGCAGCCACAGCGGATACATTTAAATGTGTGCGGATTATGCAGACGAGAGATTAGTAGTATAGTCAACTCAAGTACTAAATCATCCACTCAGCCCTAACATTATCATTATCATCAGAGGCATCATCAACATCATCATCATCATAGACGCCACAGCACAGATCTACTGCACAGACACACTCAACTCACTCCGAATAATGCGAGCATATAAACCCCTTCCGAATTTACGACAGCACTATACATTTATCCATTTGACGTTCCCGCATAGTAAAAACTGGAGTATAAAAAGGAACTTGACTTTATAATCGTCCTCTCTCTCTCTCTCTCTCTCTCACACACACACACACACACACACGCACACACATGCACACATACACACACCCTCGCAGACTCGGAACAAGTCTGTCCGAAATGTCAGGAGGGATCGATCCCCATTATAATATATACAATTAGCCACCTCATCAAAGCAAGCAGCGCGGAACGGAGGAGCCTCCTCCACCGGATGGATACAATGAGCCGTCCGCCGTCCGCACAAAGCACAAGCCCAATAATGAGATAGCCACCGACATTATAAGCCTCCTCACCCTTCTGACCTTATAGTTAAAAGGTCAATGGCTCCCTAGGGAATTACCAAGCAATAATGACTACAATGAGCAAAAGGAGGAGGATATGAGGACAAATTGTTAAGTATATAAATTTACATATATAAAGACACATATTTTGCATATCAAATTTCCGTAAATGCAAGCTTATGGTCAGCTAGCCAATAGCCGTGCCATACACAGCGGGGTCAAATGCACTCATCCAAAGAACGTACGCACCTTATTTTAACAAGCTGTATAGGCACCTTTTATTTTCCGACATTCGAGCATCATCAGCATAATAAGGGCCGGGAAGCCCCCCCCCCCCTCAGAAGTATATATTTATATTCACGTACATACATATACACTTACAACGAGATGGGTCACATTTACAGAGCCTTCTTCTGGTACTACGGAATTCCTGTCGGATTGCGGAGAATCCCTCTGAGCCCAACACATACTTGAAGGGTTACATACATAGTTAGTAGTATTACGGAACAACTCTCTCCACCACCACGCATAATGCAGCACATTTGAAAGAAGCAACAAAGGGGTTACAATTACGAGCATCAGTGAGTACTTATGAGACAATCCCATTGTTGTTAGTTAAGTTAAGCATGGAGGAGGAGGAGAAGAAACTGAAGAATATATTTATGCATAAATGTACACTTATATACAAGAGGAAACTGGGCAGTTATCTCCCACATATAGTCAACACAAGAACACAAGGGTGCGAGGGAAGGGGGGTTCGGCGTCCACGTGGGGTTGCCCTCCGTAGGTATTAATCGTCTCCAGCAGACTCCACCCATTCTTGCAAATCTTCCAGATCCAGGCTGGGCAAGCTCTGGGCTGCATAGCCCGTCTTTTCCACCATGAGGAGATCCTTCCGAATCGGTGGAGTTAGGCCCATTTCTGAGTCGCTCCCAATTCTCACCTTCGGCTTCACCACAGTGGTGGTGGTGGTGGTGCCGCTGCTGCTGCTGCTACAAATTGGGCACGGCATAATTGGAAATCGCAAGCTCTCACAACTGCAGCAGTTAAAAAACGGCAAGCAGGAAAGGAAAGCAAGTTCCGTCCGAGGCTCATCCTCGTCGTCCCCATTATCTCATTATTACTCACTCACTTAATAAATACATTAAAGAGCTGGGCCGGTCCTATTCAGATTAGTCCAGATTAATTAGTCAGATTAATCCGCCCAGTCCAGAGTATAGAATATAGTATAGTCTCTTGTATAGAAACTCAACCATCATCCCCATCATTGCATTGTGAGCAATGGAGTCGCTAGAGCCGAGGATAAGGGGTGCAGAAGGGTGGGGATTAAGGAACCAAAAGCATGTTCTTGTCAACTGAGTCTATTAGGAATTGGTGCGAACATCCACCGACGCTCACGACGGTCCATCAGCCTGTCCTCCGAACAGTTGAATTCAATGTCAGCAGAGCTGTCGAATGAGCCCGAGTTCCCACAGAGAGCATGGCAAAATATATGAGACGGCTGTGGGAGCGACAGGCAGGGAGTGGAAGTGAACAGCCGGAAGGAAACCTCCTACTTGTCTACAACAGCTAAAAAAAGGAGCCCACTTGTGCCTACTTCGCACGTGTACAGCGAGGTATTTCCCACCTCTTAAATATTTTCGCGGCCAACTACCCTCCACGATCCACGAATATGATCTAATAATATATGCTCTCGAAATGTACCGCCAAAACTGTCCACTTTGCTAAAACAGGAATTATACTAGCACAGACAAAAGGGCAGGGATACAATAATGGGCACAAATGGTCCTCATCATCGCCTCCTCCCACAACGCCTTCTCAACCTGCTATATCTCATCTACACTGTACCTCCTCGGCGGTAAATCAGAGCCACTATGGAAGGAGCAGACCTATATACAACAACAGTGCAAACTACACATGATCTGTGACAACATCCAAACAGGCTCCATGCACGTCCCTCTCTCCCCGGCATCCCCCCCCAGCGCCCTGTCACCGTGAGTAAAAGTTGATTTTACCAAAACAAACCCCGTCAGTGTCGGGATTCACTCTCACTCAGTCAGGGCGTCAACCCCTCCTCCGGGAGGACTAATAGTGCACCACTGCACAATCCCTCCTAAACCCAACAACAGCCGGAAACGGGGGGGAAACCACGGTACAGAAACAAATTATGTAAATAAATAAAATTAAAAAAAAGTCTTACTCTTTGGAAAGAGCCTCCAGGCTCCGCCGTCTCAGCTCGTCAAAAGTAATACCATTTATTTGTTCCCACAGATATTTGTCCTCGCTATGCTGCTTCCGCTTCTCCTCCACCTCCTTTTGAAGCTTCTCCAGGGATTTCCTCATCTGCTCCTCCCGTCGTTGCAACTGTGAAAGAGATTCAAGAGAGGAGTGGATTAACTCTCCACCCAGAAGACGAAAAAACCATGACTACCGACCACTCTCAAAGTATAATTAGTAATATTATTAGCTAGTCGCAATCAACACGATCCTTCCACATGGTGCGGCGAGGGATACATGATCTCAATAAATCACCGCTGATCATTTATAGGTCCTTAAATAGTAATAATTAATTTGAATTCCTAAAATATCTCCCGCAACACCGAAAAAACATTTAAACATAAAATTCTTTGAGCTCAGGATGATGATGAAAACCTCATTGCTACTCACATCATTTTCCGAGTCAATGATTCGTTGATTCCGTTCCTTGACCTTCATCTCGAAAACTTGCTCCATTTCCTGCTCCATCTTCTTCATCTTGTGCTCATGGCTCTTCCGCTCTTCCTCCATTTGGGCCAGAGGATTCCTACACACCACAAATAAACGGGTATGAGCACATCGGTGAAATCGCCAAATTCACAAAACACAATGACACACACACACACACACACACACACACACACACACACACACACACACACACACACACACGTACATAAACCACTCTTGTCACTCATTCTCGCCCATGTTACTGGGATCATTTGCTCCTGACGGACGCATTCACATATATAAATGTATAGCCATGTATTTGTATATATACATATACATTTACAAATTCAATAGCAAGTTCACATAGTTCAGCATAAGTCTCAGCACATGGTACACACAACAATAATACTCTAAGCAGCAGCCCATCAGTCCGTACATAATGGGTTATCCTTCTAAAAATAATAATCATCATAATCATAATCATTCAACACCCGCATAAACGCACACATACAAATCCCACAGGATAGGACAGAGAGGAGAAATTATGTCAAAATAGATAAAACTTTCCAGTCAGCCAGCACCATAATAACATCACACTACAATTACGGAATCTGTAAATCTGTTCTTTTCTCCAAACAGCACATAAATATTCACAAGTTGGTGGGAAGAGAGGCAGAGAAAAAAAACTCTGACATGTATCATCATCTCCTCCATGCCCAGTCAGCAGCAATAATAACGCTCCTGCTGACGGCAATGGTAACCAAGACCGGGAAAGAAGAAGAAGAAGAGGAGGAGGAGGACAGAGATGAGTGGAACTGACACACCCAGACATGCATGACAAAAGAACATTACCAAATACAGGATATGCAGAATATATTTAAATATAAGGACCATATAATACACATACGCACACACAAACATACACGAACAAACACCGCCATTCCAACAAGGGGCCCCACTCGGCTCCCCTCCTCAAATACGCATTCAACTCACACACATTCCACAGCCACAGTCCCATTCACAGTCCCCAACACGTGTGACATCATCCCCAGAACAAATTCTCACAGAGGTGAGGAACCTCCGAACCGGAAATAGCACGAGTTCCCCAACAACGAACACCGGCCTCCTATTTCCCTGCATATATTATCATAACGTAAGCATAAGGATGCATGACATCCATCATTCCCAAACAGAACGGACAGACAACAAGACAAGATGGGAAGGTCGTCGTCACCAACACCATCACCGTCACCACCACCACTACAGCCCTTCTCCCTGGGTGTGGGTGACTTTTATGTGGGTCATGACGATCCACACGAAAAATGACCAAGATCCACACCCGCACAATTTTTTTCCGGGCCATAACATGACGACAGCTATACAGTTCAAAAATGATGACGAGGCGAACATTCCAACCGCCCCGCCGTTTACAATACGTGGGTCAGAGGAGAAGGGGACAATAATGAACATTCAATAAGGCTTGTACTGACACAGCACTCCACACACTAGTAATAATAGTAACTGTTTAGAGGGGACGACAGAGCACTATAAATACTACTCAACAAACTCGGGCATTTCCCGTCGTCGGATGATGCGAAGGAGCGGTTTCTCAAGGGGACAATCTACTGCAAAACTTCCATTCAGCAAGTCTAAATATATGTATATATATACATATATCATACTTGAATGAGTTTAGATTGTTAGATTGTGAACGAACATTCATATGGAGATATAGATATAAATATAAATAAATATATACATACAAATATCAAGAGAGAGAGAGAGAGACAGAGAGAGAACAGTAACATGAACGTATCCCTTGCGCAACTTACCAGATGGTTATAAAACAATTAGGAACTCCAGGGGATTGAGCACTAATTGACGAGATGGAAAGAACACAACCACAAGACTCATTGTATTCAATTCGACTTTTCAAAAAAATATCAATTAACGAGGATGATGATGATGATGATGATGATGATCATAATCATTGATCAGCTATACTATGGCACCCTCATCAGCATTTTTCATCTCACAACATATCCGCACTTCCCATTCACTCATATATAAAATACCACCAGGGGAGGATGAAAACAACTTCTGTGCATACATATTTGTACATTATTATTATCCTCAAGGAAGGCATCATCCACTCATAGGGATTTGAGAGACGCAGTTGTCACCACCACTACCACCACCACCATCACAACTAACACCACTTTGAAAAAGACTCGCTAGTGAAATCATTTCCAGCCTTTCACACGCCATCCTCTTTAACGTCTCCATTCCACTACACATATTATAATAATATATATAAAATCAAAGTTCGGACGGCTCTCACAACCCAGTCAACCAACCACCACCGTCCGTTTCAACTTTGTACAGTTAATTCTTATTCCATTATTTCAGCTCCTGGTGGCATCCAATCGGCTCAAATCACTCCTTCAGATGGAAGGAACTATATAGCTACATGTATATGTATATTTATATACATATATATACGCAAACTCAATCATCATAGACGGCACGTACAAAAGTCACACAATCAATTCACAAGAAGGGAAAGAGGCTTGGAGAGAGAGAGAGAGAGAGAGAGAGAAAGACGAAGGAGTTAATAAAGTATAGTCTGGAAATAAAAATAAAGTGTGAAGAAGAAAACCAGGTGCACACACGCACACACACATGGAAAATAGATAATTTGTTAGGGGACGTGAAGCTCATGACTCCTATGTATAGTTCTCACCAGGCACAAATTTCTCTCAACATAAAACCGGGACACAAGGGACTACTTACTTGTCTCCAAAGACCTTCAACGGCTTCCCATCCGGTCCCAATCCAGCCAATTTACGACAACGGAAGTTCTCATAATGAACATTATTTGTTACATCTTTCAAGTCTTGTAGATGCGTCCGCACTACCATATTTCGCAGAGGCACGAAGTCGCAATGTTCCATATTCTCGACTGCAACATTGGAAAATTCATACTTCAAACACTTCATACTTCACTTCAAAAATTCATACTTTAAAATAAAATTTCACTACAACTCATTCATTACAACACTGACTGAGCAAATATCATGGTGGTGGGCACGGGAGGGCAGAAAATAAGTTTGTAGACCTCAAAAATTTTTTAAATAACCCCCTCCATGATGTACAAATCGGATGGGAAATTACGCACACGGCTCACAAATGGCGGCGGCGGAAGGACCCCGCCAAAAACTCCCTCCGAAAAAGTGCAGACAGTAGTAAACTTACCAATAACGGTACCCCAAGGATATTTCCGTCCCCGCACTTTTTTCCCGTCCACCTCAATCACCGTATTTGAGCCGACGACGGCGAAAGGAACTCGTTCACGCATCATTTTATTAACCTTATTCTCCTCTTCATCATCACAGTCGGGGAATTCATATATCTTGATCTTGTGCTGGGCTATTTCGTTCAGCACCTATATAGAGTAAACAAAAAATAGTTTACGCACTAAACCTCCATTAATTTAGGTGACAATGCCGGCGGATCCTGCCAACTAATCTAACACCCTCCCCATCCTCACATCATCGGGCAGATTCAGCAACTGCCCGAAATAACGGTAGTGGGTGGATGGGCACTGTCACTGGCTACTGGATACATGTCGAAACGAAGCCGCGGTACGCACCTGCTTCTTGAAATGAGCACACTCCTCCGGGGTCATGGTGTCCGCCTTGGCCAGGACTGGAATGATGTTCACTTTGTCATGGAGTTTCTTCATGAGCTCAATGTCCAAAGGCTTCAAACCATGCCCGGAGGGTGCCACAAAGTACAGGCAGCAATGGACGCGCGTGTCCATCACCAACTTTCGGTTCACTCTCGACTCCGCGTTCAAGTAGTCCTCATAGCGATTTTCAATGTAGTCGATGACCGGCTGCCAACTAAAAGTCAAAGAAAGCACACATAACTCATCACATCCCAAGACCACCATCAAAACTCTAAAGGCCTTGAGCATATTTCCCAACATAAGTTTATATATATATGTACGTTTTTCAAAAATAACTTACCAATTACTATTATCCACAGCATCGCCAAAACCCGGGGTGTCCACAATAGTTAAAGTCAAATTTACTCCGTTCTCCTTCAGTAGTACTTTGCAAGTTTCCACCTGCAAGACCGCCCAGAAAAAAGTTCATCATGTATAGAATCAATCCCTTGGCTACTCTCAATTGTCACACATGACACATGCACCGCAACTCCCATCCATACTCATCATCATCACACACACACACACATACACTCACCTGCACAGTTTTCTTGATACGATGGGAAGGGCCGGGATACTCTGCGGAGTAGATGTCTGCCAGAAACATGGAGTTGATCAGGGTTGATTTACCCAAGCCGGATTCCCCTGGAAGGAGGCGAGCAAAAAGACGGATGCACATTATTATTAGCATTCCTATTCATAATATTCCTTCCCCCATAGAGTACAACCGTAAAAGATTTCAACATTCAGCAGTATTCCTCGTAACCGACCCCCGACCCCGCCCCCCGGAACTCCTCCTAAAAGCCTGTGTATATACATACAAATACTGAATCCCAACTGAAACCTGAGACTCAATTCAGTTTGTTTCCCTCTTCCATTACCACTTTTGAAAGGGGATAGGAGGGACATATCACTTTTAATGGAACGGAGGAGCGACTCTCTCCGACCCGTTTCAAAAGTGTGAGTAAATAAAGGCAGCAACCTCTTACTCTCCATCGTCGTCACATCATCAAGCAACACGGGATCCAAGCTGCTCCCTCCTATCCTAAAATGTCCTCCGAATTCGTTGACTTCAACAAAAACAACAACAACAACAACAACAACTACAATAGAATCAAAACGGAACTTCTCTCATTTCACTTTCCCATTAAAGCCAAGTTCAGTTCTCTCCTCAGTATAGTCATAATATTCCATTTCCCTCAACTATTTACCCTTCCTTTTTCACCTTTTATTTTTTACCACCACCATCACCCCCCAATACCTCACACAGCTATAACAGAGAGTAAAGATAATAAAATAACCTTATCGTCAACTTCCACCCCGGAAAACTCACCAAACTCCAAACTCTCATGGCTCCAAGCGTTTCCGTCCATTTATTTACCCTTTTAGTCATCTCTATTACAACTAATAGTACTCCGGATTTTACATGGTACACACACACAAACACACACACACACACACACACACACACACACACACACACACACACACACACACACACACTGAACATCACCACCACACGCTCAAATCTACCGCCTGGGCATTATTTAACCTTCCTCCTACCGCCCTCAGAACCTTGCGGACTACAATAAACTCGAAATCATTCCCTTCCGTTGCTGACAATCGTCAGTTCGTCAGTCGTCACACACACGTGCCAAAAGGCATATGGGGAACATGAGGTGAGGCCCACAACTGGGCTGCTCCAGCACACAAAGAGGTAAACAAAGACTAAATGGAGATGGGCAAGTGCGTTGAACTGCTTTTAAGAGCACACTTTTGTCCCACACACACACACACGAGCCGAGTGAAGCATCATCAACCATCTCCCTTCTGCCAGTTACAACAACCCAAGTGGCTACCAAGTACTATACTGCTGCTCTTAAAGGTCGGCGTGTGACATTTGAGGATCCGCCGCCGCCGCTGCTGCTGCGGGTGCCTCGACGTCCCGATCACGTCAGACCTGTGGCATTTCGTACACGCGGACGGGGTCTCCTCTCTCCTTTAGGAATACAGAGCATAGATAAGCTCCTTTAGCCGGTCCCCGTTAAGACGGACAGGAATTTCGGGGCCATGGCGTACTAGTCCATGCTAATCTGACCCACACTACGGACACTTTCCTTTCTTTAATGTCGTCCAAAATCCCGTCCCAAGAGGAATCCAGATTAGCCATAAGTTTATACTCCTCCTCCCGTCCGCTAATGTCCTTCTCAATTCCCAAACGAGTTCTCCCCATCGCAGAAGGCACAAATCTTACTGACGAGGAGGAAATGGAATGTTCCAGAATGTCAAAGAAGCTTCGTCGTCAGTTCATTCGTCAAGAGGGACACCTCGGATGGGTAACATTTACAGATCTCCTCCTCCTATCCTTCCCCATTATACATATATATGTGCATAGGAATCCATTCAGTGACGACCAATTGGAAACCCATACGGTATACGGTGGAATAGCAACTCTTACAATACGGGTCAATTCGTCTCCACGAGAGACACATAATTACAGAATGACTACAAAGCCCTGCCACACTACAGCAGCGGCAATTTCAAAATCCCATTAACATCTCCACCAACACCCTCCTTTTTCTTCGTCTTCCGCCTCCCCCTCATAATGAGCCGCCGATATTTCCTCAACTCTCAGACTCCTCCTGACATTTACTTCGCTCCTAATACCCCATTATTCCACAGACAAATTCACAAATGATCCCAACGGAATCCCCCCTCAGGCTCCTCTCCATTACAACAACGAGGACAGAACTGTAAGAGGGGGGACGGACACACTTGCCTACGACCATTAAGGTGAAGTCAAAGCCCTTCTTCACGGCCTTGCGATAGACTTGGTTGGGGAGGTTGGCGAATCCGACGTAGCCATCCAACTCCTTCCGCCGCTTATCCTTGTCCTTCTCCTTCAACTTCTCCTTGGACTCCTTGTCCCGGTTATCCTCCACGTTCCGCTCCTGGTGACTCCGGAGCGTGTCCATTTTGACGGAGACGGCCGGCGGCAAGTCCGGCTTCATGCTCGACGAGAAGTTGGACGTGGGCCCAGTATTGTGCGGTGGGTCCGTCTTCATTGTCGTCACCAATGCCGGGGCTGGGGACGTCTCATTCTTGAAGAACAGCTCCCGCTTACTCTGCAACTGTATACCAGCACCAAAAAAAATTCGGATTTAGCCTTTAGAAAATTACTGTGAACATTATTAATGATATTATTATTATTGTTATTATTATTATTATTACTCAATCCCACAGTTTCTCCACCTCACCATCACCACCATTACCACGTTGCCCTAACCCTACCATACTTGAACAGCCGAAACTCCAACAATTCACCATTCATTCATGTACGGCCTCTCTCAACTATACCCTTCACGGCCCAACCCACATGCAAAAACGACATTCCCCACAATTTACAATTGATCATCCAACGGCAGTGTGTAACACTCAAAAGTTATTCTCAGCAAGCGCAGTTGTAGCAGCACATCCACATCCAACATCGACGTCTTCTACGCTCAACAACCCTCCCTTTCTCCTCCTTACATTTCTCTTCGTGTATCATCGTCGTTATCTTCCCGCCAGAGTTCACACCTCCAAAACTACATAAAATAGCACGCGCCAGGAATTCCAAACTGCGAAAACTCACAATAAAGAGGAGTCGGCTCACGAGCCTGAAATCGGATCCCCGATGGATCTACATCATTCACAACAACAACACCACCACCACCACCACCATGACGATGCAGAGGATCCAATCCACTCCCAATCCCACACGTTCTTGCCAAGGCGCACACAATGTAAAATTTAATTCCAAGGCCCGCTACAAATCCCCAACCCGAGATTCATTTATAATTGACAAAACTGCAGCCCCTCCGGCGGATCTGACTCACCCAAAACCCTGGGACCGGAGCCGGCGGGATATACACATGCATATTATGCACAGCTTCCACATTCCACACACACACACACACACACCACACATTCTAGAGTCGAAAAGTAGTTACAGATTCCAGGGCGGAAGTGCGAGCCAGTAAGCGGAAAAGAGGCCCAGGATCTCCTCATCGTGTGATCAGCCTCAACGCCTGTTCCTCCCTCCTCCTCCTACTTTTTCCAAAGGCGTCACACATTCACCCACGACGGCCACAAAGTTATAGTCCATCATATTTCTCATCCACTTCCTACATATATACACACATTTGAGTTGAACATACCACTCTCCGTTTTTTTTACCCCTCTTTCCTCCTTCACCACCGCCTCCTCCTGCGCCTCGTTTTTCCGTGATCGCTCCTACCTCCTCCTGCCTCATCCATCCACCATCCCGTAGTAGAAACAAATGGCAAGATCCAAAAAACGTAAATCACTATCCTCATCTTGTATTCTCACAAATACACATTCATTCACATCCTTCCCAAACACACATACATACACACACACACACACAGACACACACCACACACACACACAATCATGACTACTGAATTTTCTCAAGCCCTGGGCTCGATTCTACTCCTCCTGACGCACGAATACATATGTATTCCTCCTCGTGGGCTACCAACCACTAAAACACTTACTTATACACTCCTTCCCATTAAAACAGCAAATCATATTCTCATGCAGACAGGCAGACGACACGACCCTCCATTATCCTCCCCCCTAGAGCTATTTGTTAGTCCCGACTCTTGGGGCGAGGAGAGGCAGAGTCCCATAGATGGTACGGTCGCCAGCAGGGCAGAGCATGAAAAAAAATATCATAAATGGGCATTCACTTTTTTAAGTGGCACCGTTTTTAAGTGGTCCCCAGAGGAAGAGGACGAAGACGAGAAGGATGAGCAGCGCCAGACGTTTACATAACTTTCCTCATCACCATCATCATCGTCATTGCCTCTGCATCTCCGCCTAAAACTCCAAGGCATGTCCAGGACGCCACACTTTTTACAACCCCACCAACTTGCAGCCAGTCCCGCACTGCTGCATAATCCTGGAAATGACAACAACAACAACGGTGGAGGTCGTCTGTCTCCACCAACTCCAGCCGAGTAAACTTGCCCAACAAAGGAGAGCCAGAGAGGCCAAGGATAGCTCTGTGCCTGGGAAATTCCCTATGGAGGAACTCCGTCCAGAGGAGGAGGAATGACATGGAAATGATGATTCCTCCCCACTCCTCTGTCCCAACAGGGACAACATAATCTGGAGACGGGGGAACTCATCAAGAACAACAACAACAACAACAACACTGCCCGCCAAGTCTTGCACCTGCCCCTCCCGCAGTAGTGACTGTTCTCTTTTGACGTCAGCAGCAGCGTCACGGAGTCATCAGTTCCAGTATTAGCTCCCCACGGAGGAAATATCAGAGCTGGATCCAGTAATTTCTCGGGCTGGCTTTGTCCGGGAAGGATCATGGGGGCGAGGCCCGAACGACTACCAACATGACGAAAGGAGTCGAGGTGTCAGAAGTTAAATTGGCTCGGCGGATAATGTATAAGGAACTTGCCAACGTCCGACTCCCTTTAAAGGACATCAATTATGCACTCACTCTGTAATCTGTACTATAAACTGTGGATAGGCTGCAGGGTTTATCTTGCAAACGTTTCAAAGTATTCCAAACTTGACCGACGACTTTCAAGAGTCTTAGCTCTAGAGTTATTTAGCTGGTTACCATCGAAAACATAGTACTGCAGCAAACACTAGTTATTTAGATATTTTTTTATTCCAGCTACAGAGCTGTGTACACAACTATAAACTGATATCTTGCATGTCAGTCAATCCCAGTCCAGTTTTAGTCCCGGCTCAGTTTCCAGTCCTATTCAATCCCAACTCATATTCCCGCCACTTTTAATCCCACACAGTTTCCAGTCAGTTCCATCCAATCCCAGCGCAGTTTCCAACCAGTGCAAAAGACCGCCAACATTTAACTAAATTTTACAGAAATTCAAATCTTCCTCCCCCAGTTCGTGGAAAACTTAAACCAGATTACTAGACAAATATGCATTTTCTCAATTTAACCACAACCAAGTCACCGTATGATTTTCAAAATTGCCGCTCCAAACACTTCCACGATATTCAAAAAAGAAAAAACGCAATTCTATTCAAAATGTAGGCCTATACTGTCAAGTAGTCAAATTGATGTGACTTGACAGGAGGGAAATTTGAGTCTATACGTCGGGAGATGATGTGTGGAATGAATCAAGCCGGCTCTGACGAGGGCACGGCTCTGTCATTCCAAACGGGATTGTATCATTTTAGCATCCGCACAGACGGCCGGCGGGCTCGTCTACACTTTGTCTTCCCTGACAGGCCGAGAGTCAGCCGCAGCCAGGCATAACATGATCCAACCCCCGCCGTTCACACATGTATATTAATAGGCCGCACTGAGCTTTCCACGTCCGTCCGTCCATCACGTGGAGGATCGAAGTTAGCTCGGCTCCCGGCTACTCCCGCTCGCTCCTCGCTCAAACGTAAACTGCTTGAGTTATACTTTACCGAGTATGGAGTCAATGGAGTACGAGTGTGAGAGAAACTTGGAGAATCGGCAATAGTATAGTTTTCGGGAATGGGCGGCTGCTACGTGGCCGTGGCCATAATATGAGAACCTCGTCATTATTATATTGGCTATTTTTTATTATATTTAAGGAAGACGTTTCCCTTCTAGAACTTGAACTGGATCAATAGTATTTTATTCGAGCCGCACGGAATTCCAATGAGTTAGCTATCAAGTTCATAACGTCTCCCAGTAGTACAAGACACCCTTCTCAACTTTATTGTAATAATATTAGTAATAGTAGTAGTAGTAGTAGTAATATTGATACAGTCCGTCCACCACCGCAACGCAACCGCATCGACGATGAAAGTTTATGCTCCACCGTACTCCTACCACTTACTAAAATACCTGCTACCTACCCCCAACGTACTGGGTTACGACCACCAACACGCCCGGAGCGGTTGAACTCCTCCAAGAAAAAAAAATTATGCATCAAATTTCCTCCTCTCCTTCATTACCACCAAGGATAATAATGAGTCGTCCTCAGTCACTCTCACTCACTCTCAGCCACAGCCAGCTTCAGTAGTCAGTCACTCAAATCCATCCAGAGTCCGTCCACATAACCGGAAGAAGAAACAACTAGCACGGGGGGAATCAATCCATTCACACTATATGCGCTCATCATCGTCATACATCTACCACTATCCATCCATTTATATAAACCATATATATATGTATCTATATACTGCATGGGCCTCGCCATGAAAATCGTAGAAAACCTGAGAGCCTTCACATGGCAACCCCCATCATAGCTTCTCCCAACACTCCATAACCATCTACTACACAGCATACAACAGTGGTGCAGTTCACAAAACACTTGTGTTAGCAAATGGAGGAACGCGGGCGGAAATCTCGTTCGTCAATCTGTCAAAATCCCGCTAAAAGACTCAAAACAGTCCACACACGCCTCACCCGCTCGAATAACCTCAAATTCATCAAGTTTTTTCTTTACAAGTATATATCATGCTACACTTTTTACGCAGGAATCCCGTTTCCCCATTATCCCCTGTTGTCACACACACACTACACACACACACACACACACACACACACACACACACACACACACACACACACACACACACACACACAAACACACACACAACATACGCACCAAAAAAGACGGGCGGACTGACTGACTGACTGCTGGGAGACGGAAAGGGGGAACAGAGATGGGACAAAGCCCTGTTCCACAAGTCATTCAGGAACGAACGACGAGGGACAACGACAAGAAGACATGTGCGCGTGACTACACGCCTTCAAACTACACAAGTCCTCGCAGCACCACCACACATACACGCACACACTCAAAGGCACACACACACACACACCCAGTAGAGCACATAACTCGTTGGATTCAAACAGGATATACATATAAATATGTAAAATCTCATCCGCTTATATGTCTCACATATATCACAGGTCGCACCAAAGAGCACTACTACCCCAAGCCCTTCCCATTCCCACAAAAATATATGTACATCCATAATAATATACATCCACCTCATCAGTTAGTCAAGTTGAAGAGATCCCAGAAGAAGAAGACCATCTACTCCAACAACAACAGCAACAACTACTACTACAGCAAGTCCTTATTTGGAACGGCTCTTCTCCCTTCAGTTTCCCAGCTGGCTCCTTCCCCATCATTAAAAATACACAAACTCCAGGGGCATATGGTCAAACTTACACATGCTAATGTACGCACACGCAAATGCACACAAAAATTATACGCGCAAATGCATACACACACACACACACACATACACACACACACACACAAACAGTCGCAGTTTCTTTCTTGAAGAATTAGACGATACGGAGTAGTATTTATACACTTGGAATCCTTCTTCCCCAGTGCACTTCCATACAAATCTTTACATGCTCATAGGAGCGCCACTTCCTCCTCACGCAATATCCTCAAGTCCTCCTAACAAGCACCATTCACGCCTGCCCATCTGCTCTCATCTTCTAATTGCGTTTATAGAGCTCCGAGACTCCGAGCAATAATATAGCCCAGCCTCCCCCATCTACATATATTCATATGCAACTTGCACGCAGTCTGTCCATCATGACTGTGAGCATGATACTGCGGGCAGGGCAATGCTAACTCTATAATAATATGCATATATACTCTATTTGGATTATCAACTGGAAAACTTTTAGCACTACTTCAATGGCAATCTTATTTCCTCCTCGTAGTTGCCATGTACTATTGCTATATTATTATTATTATTTTCACAAGGTAGCATCAAACCACCTCCTCCTCCTCCTCCTCCTCCTCCCTCCAACCCCCTCACAACAAAAGTCAGTTTTACAAACTGACGGGTGGGGAGGGGGGGCGGGAAATTCACAGAAATTTACACAAAAACGCATGACGACAATCCTCGAGAGCCTCGAACTTCCAACTTATTTGGGCTTACTCACCCCATCAGAGCAGGAACACTTTGAATGAATTGCACAAGAATTACATGCACGACGGACCAACCCGACAGAACTCAAGTCATTTCTATTATGTTTATGTTACTCTAATTTCCACTAGAGGATGTTGACAATATCTTAATACAAATCTTTATCACCTTTACCTCCATCGGAGCAAGGGACCATAGGCAGGCACTGATAACACACACACACACACACACAGTCACAACCTTAGAATATTACAAACTTTTATAATTCCCAATCCAATCTCCAGCTGCTACTGCTATGCTCCTCTACTAATACGCTCCACTCCACAACCTCCACCCGCCAACTTCACAACAACTATTTCACTTTTCACTTCTCCTATTCTGAACAAATCCATCCTGTATATATATATATCCACAGTCCACAACACATATACGCAGAGCCTCACGTGCCTCACAGCCCACACACTACCACCACCGCCGCCGCCACTACCACCAATCACCACCACTCCAGCCGCACCAGCCCTGCTCCACACTACTGTATATTAACAACAACAAGAACAACAACAATAATTCCTTCCATCATCCCTCTTCACCTTAATCCATACTTGGGCTGTATAGTGGAGCTACGGGGCGGCATGGGCGGCGTCAAGGATCGATTCGACCTCCACGGATTAATGACAGTTCCGGGATCACCAAGGCAACGCCATTGTACAACACGGGGTCTAGCTGCGAAGAAGGGTGAGCCACGACCACCACCACCACCACAACGCAGGAATACGGAGGAGGGTAGGAAAAAAAACGAAGGGGAAACCGAAGGGATAGGGCAACGCACCACCACCGCCGCTCCTGCCGCCAACAACTATTTTACGGAATACCGTGGCTCTCACAGTCCCACTAACAAGTCAGAGCCTCACTATAAGGTCTCATTCCAACTTGCCTCCTTCAAACTGAAGTCAATTATTCGGCGCTCACGATGACAAAATTGGTGGCGGTAGGAAATCCATGCAGAGGAATATCCTGCAGCAGCAGCAGCACCACCACCACCACCACTTAGAATAGGTTAGCCACAAACTCAAAGATAGCAACAAGAAAAGGGGAGAGGAGGAGACGAATAAATCAACTCTTCTGTGTATACTAATGCCCTCATAATGACTCATTAATTAATGGCTCCACAGCCGAGGAAAATTGACAAAGTTCTATGCTACCAGCTCGGCCTCCTGGGCCGCGCATATTTACACACTCCATACATATAACACTACACTACTACTGTTGTGAACCCCGCTACTATTGACTTGCCCAAAACTTGGAGCAGTCCCACCACCACCACCACCACCACACCGCTTACTACTTATTAGTATTGGGGAGAGAAGACGTCCATAATTCCTACCCCCCTATGGCAACCTCCTCCGCACAGCCATATAAATCTATATACCGTCTTCGAACACTCACGCACCATCACAAAAGCTTCCTCCCCACCACCGGAATAGTCAAAAAATACTGGCCTCAAGCGTGCCCGGCACGATGAAAAAAATTACTGGAGGGCAAAAGATTGGAAATCACGAGAGAGAGAGAGAGAGAGAGGGATTTTGAGACCCAAGCTTCTTCCCTACTACGTATATGCTTCCACGCGCGGAATAACTTGACGGTCCACCAAAGTAACCACGAGAGAGACGGCAGGACGACAACAACGACGGCAACGACTATTCACATCTGAACATTCTGAATTCAGCAGACGACTTACTTCTCCACCCCTCGCACATTCTTTCCATTGAAAATCCCAGTGATGGCCTTACACGGCTCCCACACACTGCAAATCCGTCAACAAGACCAGGAGCAATGCAAAAGACAATGAGAGCATTAACAGTGCTGCTGCTGCTGCTTCTGTTCCTCCTCCTCCTCCTCCAAATCACGACCCATTGTTACGCCATAGTACTGTGGAGGACGAAATGGGAGCATTTACATCACGAACTCAAGAATATAGGGGGGACATCTTGTTGACATGGTCGCCTTCGGCGCGGGAAACTATGAGAGTGACACCATCTGGTCAATAACATTCAACTCTCCGTCCGGATTTCCAATCCGGAGCCGAGCTTCAATGTGATGAGGATCAGGAGTTTCCAGGAAGGAACTTCCTCTCACAATATCACCAACTGTAAGACTGCCTTCCAACCGACCGGCCCTCCAGATGATCAAGATGGTTCACACACACACACACGCAGCCGGTTCCACAGCCAACTCAACTACATATCAGGCGAGATGATCAATCTATAACTCGTCCCGTGCCATCGGACTATAATGATATTGGACCCTACAATAAGTATGTGTATGCACATGGAATACGTCTCGAGCGTACAAAGGAACTTGTGGAGCGCTTCTTCCTTTCACCAGCGCAGCGGCGCAACGTCCCAAGCCCGCAATCACATCCACATCCTCCTCCATTATGTCATTAACCTTCCGTGGCTACCAATAATTGGCCATCTGTTCCGCGCTCATAGCATAGGCCTAAGAATATGATGAGAGTGTGCTCCATATACACGCACGCACACACACACACACACA